>LKTO01000196.1:0-84588 GCA_001399465.1 Hymenoscyphus scutula
AAGCGTGTTCCGGGCTGTTTTAAGGGTAGAATATCTGGACGGCGAGTCCCTGGATCTGTGGTATCTGGTCGCGTATTCTCAGGCATCGTGGAGGTGGAATAATATATAATCAAAGCTATTTAGGAGTGGTGTTGTTGATGTTCAGAAAATTGGTGTTCCACACCCTGTAAGGGGTATGCACGGACCACATTTGGGAGCTCCTGGCCGCAGCTGAGGGGATAACGTAAAAAGGAGGAGCGACAAAAGCAGGGTTATAGCTCTTATAATAATAATTGTATATATAACTTATATAGCCTTACTTAGTTATTTATCTATTTCGACACTCTATAGATACCTTTAAAGTAATTTAAATATAAATATGTTTTTAGTTCATAATAGAGTGAATGATCACTCTGTTCACGTAACTGTCACGAATCACGTGCACACGTGACTAGTGAAGACCAGGCGGCGTCCTGACAGGTTGAGCACTATCATACACTCTTATAGCATTAGACAGGTCGCTTAGGTTAGATAAGCGATCCAAGGATTTCACGTAGTTGTAATCACGTGATGGATCCCTGAGGATCCCCCAGGGATCCAAAGGGGTCCTGGGATCCAGAGTGGATCCATGAGCAGGAAGGTTCTATATAAGACTGGCACGTCTGCCATTAGTTAGGAGCTTCGTGCTCAACCTCATATTACATTGTTATCACTACCTTGACAGCTTTGTAGTTTCGTGACGAGTTTACCTCCGAGTAAACACCCAGTCCGCGATTGAACCTCTTTGCAAGAACAAACCCCAGCGATACTCAGTTACCTTAGTTAGTTAGTTTGAGAATCGTCACAGTAACCTCGGGAGTGTATATAATTTCATAGATGAGCTAGTAGACTTGAGAAAGAGAAGTTAATCTCTATTATTAAATAAACTATCTTTAATACTAATAGTTTAACTATCGCTTTAAGATAATAGTCATTATACTTAAGCTACTATCTTCTATTTTAGTTTTATTAAAAATCAAAAATTTATTACTTATACTACGTTATAACTAGTATAAAGAGAAAGAATCCAATAACCCTTCTAAAAAACATTTAAAATTTTAGGGGCTAGTAGCGAGTATAGTATGAATTGTATTAAGACTAAATTTTACAAGTATATCTCTTTAAGGTAACTCTATATATAGGTTAATTAGGCGAGGCACGCTGAATTTTTATTGGAAGGTACTTTACTATTAGAAATTCGTACTAGTCTGATTATTCTGTTATTGCTGCCATCTCATTTGATAGCATCACTAGCACATTCACGTATGATGAGTATTGTTGTTTCCTGAAGGGGAGTTATGTTATTGTGAATTGAATGGGCTTTTATTACTGATGGGAAGGGGGGGAGGGGTGGTGGAAACACGAATATCCACATTGCTATGCCAAATACTGTGTATTATTTCGAGATAGTATCCGAGATAGGAGCTTTACCCATCAGACAAAGTTAATCTTCATCGCTTTCTCAATTTGAGTGATCAAACTAAGGCTCGACGTGAGGTCGACCAGAGTTGATGGCCCGAGATTTCGCCTCTGATCGCTCTGCACGCTTCTTGATGCTCCGCAGATCGATGGCACAGTAAATCAAAGAAGCAAGTAGGAGGACAGAAAACAAGATAATTCCAACGAATGCCCAAATGGCGGACGCATGACTCATCCCTAAGAATGTGACACGGGCATTCGTAATCGTGGACTTGTCGCCATGGGCGAAGGTAGTTGGGCCTGGGATCTCAGCCAGCTCGGAAACATGGTTGTCGGCACATTTTGTGAGGGTCGCAGTACGGCTTTCCAATTCTGTTGGGCGTGGCTTGAATGGGAAGACGTTGGAAATGGTCGTGGGCTTGACCGAAGGCCGAGAAGGCCGGCGTAACGAATGAGAGAAAGAATAGTTATGATGCATTGTGTGATGCGCCGTGTGATGAATTGTGTGATGCATCGTCACTGTTACTGTCACCTCAGGACGACGGGCAGTTTCGATACCTGAAGCGGTGGTAGTGCCCACAACAGTATCCTCGTCCCCATCTCCCTCATGACGAACTAAGTTCCCATGAAAGTTGGGTGGGGAAAAGCTTGCCATAGCTGAGGTTGCGAAAAAGCAGAAACACCAAGTGTGAATGAGAATTGCATGTCGGGTGGATTGAGGGGGAAACGGAGATGGATGTAAAAGAGATCCCATGGCCCTTCCTGTAATATTCTCTTATGCTGCGATATTGAATTTGTTCCGTCAGAAAATCTGATAATTATGGGGCTGTTCATACAAAAGGGCCTTTGTCCCACATAAATGAACGCTCTATGTTATGTTTTGAGAAAAAGGAAAACCCGAATTTCTTTCACTTGAACAAAGGGAACTGGTGCATCGCATACATAGAAACAACGGAAGAACCTCATACTACACCCACATCCATTTAGTATCCTCCCACTATAACTCAAAATTTTGGAATGAACACAGGGGTATTCTTTTTCCACCTGGTTTCTTGTCAGGCCGGGAGCAGAGAAGGGGGATGATAAGGAGTCCAAAAAAGGGGAAGTCTTTTACTCTTGATAGTCTTTGCGATCTCCGAATTTCTTGTCATACTTCTTCTCACTCAAGGGAATTCCTGAGATCTTGAAGAGTAGAAACGTGACGAAGGCGGGGCTAACGGCACACATTCCTAGCCCCAAAACTCTCCCGTAGCTGGTGCCAGCAAGTCCCATACCTGTGCGCCGTTAGCAATGAGGGTTGGGGAAAACGTCCAGAGGTGGGTCGCGATGACCAACGGCTCTGGTGACAGCAATTGCATACCTTTTTGGCCTGTGGTGGTAAGTAAGACGCCAGCGGCAGTGGTTGCGATACCCGTCCACAGGGTGCTCTCCCCCTAATATCAATATATGAGCATTAAAGAGCAAGGAGGTTGACCGTCATATACCTACAAAGTAGTTTGGATGCCTAGATTTACTCCACAACCCATGTGTCAAAAAATCCTCATCATGTTCCTTGTTTCTCTTGGCCTCAACCCACGCACTCTTCTGCCTGTCGGCGGCAACCTCAAAGCTGATACCACCGACATAAAGCATGATGCCAATGATATCTGTGAGTCCCAGAACGGGAAGTGCAGCGAGAGTGGTGCGTGGAATGGAATTCAGGGCCAAGACGGGCGTCATACAAAGAGTAATCCATGTTGCTTGAGCCATCCAGGCAGCGAAGAATCGACTTGGCGATTTCTTGATTTCGTCAAACCTCGAGGAATAATTAGCCACATGAACGGACATAAACAGACGAAATACGCCAACCTGGAATCATGGCCATCTTTCAAAACGCGTTGGAAAAGATAAGAGCCCACTGAGTTGACAATTAGCACACTTCCGAATCAACCATGAGTTCGCTTACATCTGGTTGCCCACACTGTTACAAAGGCACTGAGGACCACCTGCCTCCAATTGAGACCATTGACCCCTCCCTTTCCCGTGAAAGCATCGAGCAGACTGGGCCATGCGGGTTTGAGAGATCCAACTGCCGTTGAAGCAGCGCGTGCTCGTATAGCAGGAAGATAGAGACTCAAGGCTGTGACGGAAAGATATGTGAGAGAGCCAGACACATCGTAGAAACGTTCTGACTGCGCGAGGATGGAGGGAACAGCAAAGGCAGCTTGAATGGCAAAAGCGGCACCAACGGAAGGGACCAGTGTTTTCAAAAAGGGGTTTCGGAAATTGGTGAGATGGAGGAGGGTGCTGGAGATAGTCATGGTGAGAGAATTCTATTTTACTTGAAAGTGGTGTTGTTTGAAAGAGAGATAGGTACGCTGTGCTGTGCAATGAATGGGAAGTGATATAAAATATGCTACAAGTAGGGAGGAGTTAATCAGTTTCAGTGACGACACCACTTCTCGGCTAGGGGAAAACTCCGGTTCAGCCGCATTTTGGGTGGGAAGTACTGGATGGATGTTTGAGAAAGGTAGACTTACTCTTTCTCTACCTGGGGGTTATTCGTAGCAAATAAAGGAGAGAAAAAGGATCCTTCTCATCTCTTGGTATGCACATGACCGGCCGTTGCCACGTCCAGAATCTCCTTCTCCAACCCTTTCCCCTCGACCAGTATGACTTGTATGCCCGCATCCTCTAATTTCCTCCGTCCTATATTTTCCTTGACAAACGTCTCAGGTTCTAGCACGCCCACATAAACACGTTTGATAGCCTTGCCCATTCTGAGTATTCTTTCTACGCATGGCACATTGCCCACCGACCGCTGCGAGCAAGGCTCCACCGTGGTGTACAGCACCGTGTTCTCCGGTAACACACTTCCCACCTCTTCCTCCGTCACCCCGTGTTCCCTCGCCAGCTTGATGAAGCAGGATTGTTCGGCGTGCGTGTTGCCTTCGCATTCAAGCGTGTACCCGGTTGCCAGGACGGTGTGGGTGTTCGCATCCACCAGCAGCGCGCCCACTCGATAGTTCGTGGGTTTGGGGGTCGACTGTTTGGCCAGCTCCAGCGCTTGTCGCATAAAATCCAGATGCGAGGGAGAGGAGGAGGAGAAAGAGGAAGAGGAAGCACCCGGACATGGCCTCATGGGCGTATGTTGAGCCTGCATTCTGCCAATCCACCTCGAAGCTTTTGTGCTGGTGGTGACGGGAGTCGTTGGCAGCGGAGACGGCAACCCGACCCCGACATGGTCTCTACGTCACCAAAACCTCGGTAGCGAAACGATGCAGGGTGCCACCACCTCGGTGTACGGTACAGCCGTATGCACAACTAGCGCGAATATCGGATTTTCCGACCTTACTAAAAAAAGTGAAAATCAGGACTTGACTTTTGCCCTTCTTAGTCTTACTTAACAACAACGTCTCTATATTAATTAATATATATATATACACCTAATCTAGTACTCTTATACTATCGCTAGATGTTATATTATAATATATAGAGACGTTGTTGTTAAGATAGATAAGAGTTTCTTGTGACGACACGTACGCAAGGCCCACGGTGTAGGTTGTGGAATCGTAGAAACTGTCAAATACAAGGATTCTAAGCTGAGGAGAGAAGAGAAGAAGGGCAAAGGCCCAGGAGCTGGAGGCTCTTAAATACATGAGGTGGCTAGGGCGCATGCCAAAGCAAGGGATCTGCCAAAGCAAGGGCATCTGCTAAAGCAAGGGATCTTGCTAAAGCAAGGGATCTGCCAAAGCAAGGCACCTCTGATTAGCCGAGTTCCTCGCTGGGTCTTGTCTCAGTAGAGTGGCGGTCAGAACCGTTACATTTCTAAAATAGAAGTGTAATTACTATATAAATTTTTACTATTCTTATTATTATAAGAGAATAATACCTCTATATATAATAAAAACTTTATAGACTTACTTTAAAAGTTATATAGTATACTACTCTATAAGGATTTAAGCTTTAGATATATACAAGTAAAGATATAATAGAGTATAGAGTAGTGATTTTTACCTCTCTTTACCCCTCGTCGGACGCTAAGATATGCTAAGACACCTAGCCCGAAAACCGGTCAGCCCCCGCTAGCCTTGACTTCTTTACACTTCCTTGTATTCCTAAACTACAAACTTTCTATAAAAAGTAGATATACTAAATCAGTATACTCTATAGTATAATTACCTAACAGCGCTTAGACTTTAGAAGCGTGGTTGTTGAATTGTAAAAGTCAGGGCGGGTTGATTTTCACTTTTTTTTGGTGAGGTCGGAAAATCCGATATTCGCGCTAGTTGTGCATACGGCTGTATGTATGCGCCTTACGGGAATCCACCGCAGTCTGGCCTCCTTACCCTCAATTTCTCCCACCGAGCACAACCAGCATCAACACCTCAACACATCAACAGCCTCTACTCCGCAGTCTGCGTTTTGGATTGGATAGAAGTACTCGTATTCCAGCATCTACAAGACCCCAAAAACATATCGCCCTTCAGTCCCTCGCTCCATACTCCAATCAGGCTTCCCCTCCATTATCCTCGGATTCGACGGAACAGTTGGAAGCCCACCCATCAGCGCAGCGCAACGTATGGTGCCACACATCATCTCGAGCACATGGATGTTGCGTGGCCATGTCGGACATGGCTCTGCCGAAGATCAAGGTGATCGATACGCACAATCTGGGTACCAATGGCTCCACGACGGAAAACCCGGCCTTGGACTCCCCCTCGGATGGGGGGCATTCAGGAAGACCCAAATCATCCACGTCCTCTGAAGGTATGAGCTTACTTTCTACGTGATGGGGGGCACCTGTCACCTGGCAAATCGTCCGAAGTAACCATGAGCCAATGCCATTCTCTCCTTGTCTTCCCGCTAACCTATACTTACAACACAGGCAACCCACCAATCAACAAAACAAAATCGCCTATCAAATTAATGCGAAATGTCTCCGGCAAAGACGCTATTCCCCCGAAGTCAACACCGTCACCCTCAGGTCGAACTACCACGGCTATTGACCCTCTCTCACATGTGTGTTTGCAAGATCTGATGCACGCTTCTATCGTGCCGCTAGAGGTTAGATTGGCTGATATCGTGGGGTAGTATATACTCAAGCGGACAAACACAGCAAACACTGTTCCTCCCAAGCTCCGAACTAACACTGGCGGCCTCGATAGTGGGAATAACGATGTCAAGAGTCCCGTGAGCCCGGAAATGGGACCCCCAGGAAGGCAGGGAACACCAGAGATCATCCGGAGTGATAGTAATTTGGGGAAAGAGAAGAAGTGAGTGCCATGAACCTCTTCTGTCTTCCCGAGCGGACGTTCTGTTACTGCGCATTTCATTTCGCATGGAGCGGTGCCAGCGGATTTCTAACAGTGCGCCAACAGGAAAGGGGTATCATTCTTGAGTCGATTCAGCATCATTGGTGGAAAGAAGAAGGATCAATCCGTGGATATTGACGACGATGAGTCCGAGCAAGGCGACCAGCGACCTGAAGGCATGAACGCCCATGTCTTCTCCTCCTCGATTGGGGCAAATGGATACATACCACAGCACAAAGAACCACCCCGATATATCAAAGTTCGAGCACACAACAAAAAGGTTAGGGAATTCAATCGCATGTTTCTGGCTCAAGAATTGAGTGGAACTGCTGAGAAGGTCTCTGGGTCCAGTCCCACGGGCGCATCTAACACCCCCAAGATACCCAAAGCGCCCAAGAATAGCGGGGCAATCTGGGCTACGGAATTCAGCAAAGACGGGAAATATTTGGCAGCCGCGGGACGGGATCAAGTTGTCAGAATATGGGCAGTCATTTCCACGCCCGAGGAGCGGCAAGCACACGAACACGAGGAAGATGTATCATCTAGGACGTTAGGTGGCGAACGCTTGAGTGCACCGGTTTTCAGATCAAAACCCATCCGGGAATTCAAAGGTCACTCGGGGGAGATTCTTGACCTAAGCTGGAGCAAGAACAACTTCTTGCTGTCATCTTCCATGGACAAGGAAGTTCGCTTATGGCACATCAGTAGACAAGAGTGTCTCTGTGCTTTCAAACACAAGGACTTTGTCACATCGATCGCGTTCCATCCGACTGACGACAGGTTCTTCTTGGCCGGATCTCTTGACTGCGTTTTGAGATTGTGGTCCATTCCGGACAAGAGTGTGGCATTTTGGAACCAACTACCTGATCTCATCACAGCAGTGTCATTTTCTCCTGACGGGAAGCAAGCGATGGCAGGGGTTCTCAGTGGTTTGTGTTTATTTTATGAGACGGAGGGACTGAAATATCATACCCAAATCCATGTTCGATCATCCCGAGGGAAAAACGCCAAAGGGAGCAAGATAACTGGGATTCGAACGATAACGTACCCCCCGGGCGACCCGGAAGGCGATATCAAAGTTTTGATCACGAGTAATGATTCCCGAGTTCGCATGTACAACCTTCGAGACAAGAGTTTGGAGATGAAGTTTCGCGGGCATGAGAATACATGCAGTCAAATCAATGCGAGTTTCAGTGAAGATGCCCAGTATGTGATTTGTGGGAGCGAAGACCGCAAGGCCTACATTTGGAATACTGGCCCAATTGATTCGGAGAACAAGGATAAACGCCCACTAGAGATTTTTGAAGCTCATTCAGAAATGGTTACCGCAGCGGTTATGGCCCCTACCAAGGCCAGACAACTACTCAGTGCTTCTGGTGATCCTATTTACGACCTTTGCAATCCACCTCCGGTCACTCTTCTCAGCAGAGAAGAATCCAACGCATCATCTATGCAGCCCCCGGATTCCGACAAACGCCATTCAGATCCCATAAGTGAGGCTCAATTGAAGAAACCAGAGGAGTCCCCTGCCTATTTAGCCCGATGTACTCATACAGATGGCAACATTATCATTACTGCTGATTACTTAGGTGGTATTAAAGTCTTTCGACAGGATTGGTATGTATTACTTCTTCCATAATAACCCTAGTTTTGTTTTTACTGACTGGCTTGTGGTCAGTGCCTACCACAAACGCATATCCAATAACTGGGAAACGGGCTCGACATTTTCAAAGAAGATGTTAGGCCGTAGTAATTCTATAATGACTAGAAATTCTGGCGGATCACATTCTAGACGGAATTCTGCATCTCAGGGATCACTCGGCGGACCTCACAATATGCCTTCGGATCATATCTTGTCATGGCGTAATCATGTTCTGGACAACAACAGCATGAAAACTGGCAGCTCCAAAACTTCCCGAGGAGACGATCGAAGTATATCACCCGGCAAATTCAGCAGAAATTCATACCAATCTTTCTCCACAACCAACTCGCAAAATAATCTCGCGAGTGCGGCTCGTCAGCAGCCGTACATGGGAACGCCCCTTCACACTACATCTAGCGTGACATCCACAATCAGTCCACCTCCCAGCGTCCATCGAACGACGACATATACGGCCAGTCAACCCCCAACGCCCAGTTTTAGTTTCCAGAGTGCCATCGATGAGAATCATTTGCGCATTGATTCTTCGGGGAAAAGCTATCAGTTTTGGAATCCTAGTTCATGGAGGAATGATGCAAAGACTCCTGTGCAAGGGAGTCACGACCCAACCAAACTGGATGTTGACGGCGCGGGGTCGCGAGGAGAAGAAAGGCAGGGCAGCGTGGTTAGCAAGCTTAGTAGCGATGGTACCTCGGGTCTTGAGGAGGAGAGTGATGGGGAGGCGTTGTCTTGTAAGAAATGTCACAGGTAAGTTTTCTCCCTCTTTGCTCACACAATCCCTTAACAATTTCCGCCAAACAGCAAGGACTTTCGAGCCAAAAAGGTTATCGGAAGAGGGTCACGACTGGTTTGTGTGAGGTGTGGCACAACGGTGGAGTAAAACTCGTTGGGCTTAAGCAAGGGAGGTGCTGATTTATTATATCTTTTGCGCTTGAGGCTCGAAACCCATTTTCTCGCACAGCGACATTTTGGTTCGACGGAGTCTTGGGTAGTAAGACTTTGGATAAGTAGAAAGGTATGTTCATAGAAATTTATACTTTGCACATTCAATCAACTCTCGGATGACGTCGGGAGTGGTTGAAAGATCCATTGCTACCCCAAACGGCGGGGAGTAATTCCTGGCTTCGCCAACTTGTCCTCCGCATGTTCTGACACCCATTCCAAGCCATACGTTTCCATTTCATTACCAACCGGATTCCCTGCGATGCAAATTGGGCATCCAGCCAAGTCCCGGCTTGGATGATTTTGCGGTGGGCTGACTTTGGAAATTTTCGAAATCCGGTCAGATTTATGCTGACCAATTATTTGCAATGTTACCCCACCATGAACGGCTTCCTGGGTCATGACCGGGGAAGGCAGCGATAATGTTTTACTTCTCCGCTATCTCCTTGGAATTCTCGAATCTTGAGGTGGATAACATTCGTTTCAATGATGGTGTGGTCTGTTTCTATATCGGGAACTTATTGGATGGGATATAAAAATGGTCTTGTTTTCTCGACTTTCCTGTTACTACATTTAATAACGCACTCCTACAAGACAAGTACTATCATAATCTAAATTTGGAAAGCTGATCGCTATATCAAACAAACAAACACTACATCAATGTCACCACCAATGATGCAGAATATACCCACATCATCACTTGCACATCTCCCCAGTCGAATATCGTACCTGGCCACATTTCTTAACTTCACAGACGGCGACAAAGAGGCTCTGCTCGCAGCTAAACCACTCGTCGCACCACTCATTCCTAGTATTCTGGATGCTGTTTACTCCAAGTTGTTGAGTTTCGATATCACGGCCAAGACTTTCGTACCAAAAAACACCGACTATGAAGGGGATGTTGTGAAGGATGTGCAGGAACTGACCTTGGAACACCCACAAATTGCGTTGAGAAAAGATTTTTTGAAAGTAAGTTCGAGACGTGCAGTCGCAAAAGTTGAGGGTTCTATGATACCAATTGAGAGTCAAACATTCAAGTTCCTCGGCTAATCAAAGGGTCCAGAATTATCTCGTGCGACTCGTTTCCACGACGGATCTTTCTCCGGCACGTACATTACCACATCCATCTCACATCGCGAAGCTAATGAACTCATTTAGGACTCCTCTTTCTGGGTTTATCTCAACAACGTTGGCATAATGCATACAGGCCAGCCTGGTTTCAAGCACAGAGAGAAGAGACCGGATCTGAAAGTAGATTACATACACATGTCTGCTCTCCTGGGTTTTGTCGAAGATATTGTCGTCGGAGCCGTACTTGCCATGGATGAAATCGATCTGGCAATGAAGGGAAAGGTCATTCGGGCTTTCAACAAGGTTCTCTGGATCCAAAATGATCTCATGGCTCGACACTACATCAGCAACGAGGGAGACGACGGCGCGACTGAAGTCACTCCTCCCGCCGAACATGACGAGGGAACTTCTGGAAGTTGTCCTTTTGCTCATTGAAGACATAGCGGGGTTTAATGTAGCGAGGAGTTCAAAGGGGGGTTGGATTTATCAAGAGTCTTCTGTTTTAATAGATGGAGTTTTTCGGTCTTCGCAACTTACGATTTCAAACACGAATGATCCTGGCGAGGGGAAAGAGCAACACTTTTGGGCTTTCAATAGGTCACATAGACCAACCATGTCAGTTATAACTTCAATGTAATATTTCTGGATTTAATTGGGTATTTATGTACCTGAAGCTTTTGGGGCACCTAACTCCCAGCTCGTGTTTTTGACAAGACATAATCAACGCTGTACATCAGACCCTCAATCGAGAATCTCTCAACACGGTCTATCCGAAGAATTGTAGATGTAGGAAAATACAATACATCGCACAAAGACAGCTAAACCGCCTCAATTGGGCGAGTCTACCTCTCCTTTCACTTGCTCGCCAACAGGTTCCTCCCCAAGGGTGACTACAACGCTCATAGCTTCATCCAAAATCTTGATACCTTCCTCGATCTCTCCTTCGGTGATATTTAAAGCTGGTACGAACCGTAAAGTGTTTGTGCCAGCCGTAATGATCAACAATCCCCTCTCGCGAGCAGCGGTGACTATTGGTGTTGGGTCTCGGGAAAGTTGCAGACCAAGTATAAGCCCGCGGCCTCGAATTTCCTGTACCAACTCTGGGTATTTTTTTTGCAGATTCTCGAAATGCTTGCGGAAGATTTCGCCCTTTTGGATAACCCCTTCTTGAAGTTTTGGGTCCGCAAGGCGAGAAACGATGTTGTTTGCAATTCGGGATCCAAGTGGGTTTCCGCCAAAGGTAGTTCCGTGATCGCCCACCTTGATCCCATCAGCCACTCGCTGATTGACGATAGTTGCTCCAATAGGGAATCCGTTTCCAAGAGCTTTTGCGGTCGTAATAATATCGGGATGTGCTTCTTTTGGAAGATGAGAGTGTGCCCAGAAGGTCCCGGTTCGGCTAAGACCGCATTGAATCTCATCGTATATCAAAACAACCTTTTTCTGTTTGCATATTCTGGCTAGTGCAGTCAAAAATTCAATTGATGCTTCGTTCACGCCGCCCTCGCCTTGAATTGGCTCGACAATGACACCACACGTATTTTTGGTTATCAGCCACTTCAAAGCAAGTTCCTGCTCTATATCATTGAACTTCGCATATTTGAATCCTGGCAACAACGGTCTGAAAGGGTCTTGGTATTTGGGATTTGGTGTGGCAGAGAGGGCTCCCAGGGTTCGGCCATGAAATGATCCGTGAAAAGAAACAATCTCCGTTTTGGTACTTACCATCTTCCCGTCTACCATCTGGTGTAGATGGGGTTCTGAGTTTCCTAACTTGCGTGCAAACTTTATAGCAGCTTCATTAGCTTCGGTGCCCGAGTTGCAGATGAAGGCGGCGCTGGCATCGTGCATCCCCCCAGATTCGACAGTCTTTTGTACGAGGAGTTCGGAGAGGGTGCCGGTCCAGAGGTTATGGTAGAGGTTGGATGTGTGAACGAGGGTTTTGGCCTGCAGGATTGGATCAGGATTGAGTCAGAGTGGGTAGGCATTTTGAGGGCTCCCTACCTGATCCGCGATAATCTCGCTCATCTCCTCGTCGCAATGACCCAAGGCATTGACTGCTATGCCAGCGGTAAAATCCAAGTATTTCCTATCCTCCTTATCCCACAGATTGACACCTTTTCCCCTCACAAATATGGGCGGTGGCTTAGCGTATGTCTTGACCATATATGGTATTTGTTCCCGGACGATGGCGCCCGTTTCTGAGTCTTCGACGGGGTCGGGGTTGGAAAGTTGCGAGGCATATCGTTTGAGGATGTAATTGGCAGGTACGGAGGATTTGAAGGAGGTAGTTAGCCTCTTTGCAGATATTCGGAGAGCCATTGTTCGAGGGAGATAGAACAGGTGAAGGTTGAGGTGGGGAGGAGAGGGGAGAAGAGAAGTCGAGGACGGGAGTGAGTAACTATTATGCCCACCTGCACCTCACGCCCACCAAAAACTATCGATCCATCCTTGCAAGGCTGCCCACAATCTTAGCGTTATCGGAGCTGCAGCCGACTTTTTCTTTTACTTGTGTACAGTACGAGTACTTGCAGGTTGCATCCGCCCTAGTTGACCAAGACCTTTCATGCAGGAGGTCTTGTGCGTGACGTCCTTTTATTTTCATTTTTCTCCCAAGGACCTCTCAAAACAATAGGTGCTCGAGTACTTGTAGTACGGCAGTGATAAGGTTAGCATTCACCGCTTCTAGAGTGGGACTAGGGTGAGAATAGATTTATTTTTGCCAAGCCGGGGACCTGGACCTTCAGGTTTCTTATCCAACCTTTTCCCCGCAATAATTTCGACCCATACAATATTAAAAAAAAAATATGTCGACCACCAAACGAAAAGCGCTTGATGGTGTGCTGCAGAGGCGCGTGAGAGCTAGGAGGGAGGAGAGCGAAGAAATTGAGATTACCCAATCCGTATCAGAAGCTACAGACCCAGAGGACGACGAAGGGAGCAGTTCGGAGGGAAGCGACGAAGAAGATGGCAATGAGGTATGTTCATGCGAATTATCATCCCCAGATGAACACAACTAAGATTACAAGTCTTCCTCTTCCTCGGAACCCGAACCAGAAGATGCGGCCTCGATTTCCTTTGGGGCCCTGGCAAAAGCGGAAGCCACTCTCAACAACCCTAAACGCAAAAAGCGACCTACCAAAGATGAAAATGCCGATACCTGGACCAATAATGAAGCAATCGAAAGAAAAGAAGGACGGAAAGACCGCCGAGATTTCAATCGCTCGAGTAAACATGCCCCAACCGAAATATCTAGCAAGAAGGCGGTCTCCCGAAAACGAGAAGTTGTACCAGTTCCGAAGCGCGAATACCGAGATCCTCGATTTGATGCTATAACCGGCTACGTGGACGAGGCAAAGGTACGAAAGGCCTACGCATTTCTGGACGATTACAGAGAGGATGAAATGAAGGAGTTGAAGAATACGATTAAGAATACCAAAGACGAAGAGACGAAGGAGAAGTTGAAGCGCACATTGTTGTCAATGGAGTCAAGGAAGAAGGCGCAGGCTAGAAAGGATAAGGAGGAGGAGATATTGGACAAACATCGCAAAGAGGAGAAGGAGCTTGTGAAGCAAGGAAAGAAACCCTTCTACTTGAAGAAGACGGAGCAGAAGAAGAGGGTACTTATGGACCAATATGGGGCTCTCAAGGGTAAGCAATTGGATCATGTTATCGAGAGGAGGAGGAAGAAGGTGGAGGGAAAGGAGAAGAAGAAGATGCCATTCGCCAGGAGGGAGGTTGGGTTATAATTCCGATCACATTTTGGAACCAAAAACATAAAGGAGTGACTGCCCAAATCTATGGTTCAATCTTGACATGTATTCCTAAAGCGATCTGAACATCCGCCGGTAAAAGCTCAGTCGCCAAAGGATCATACGTTTGGAGCTCGTCGCCAGAAATATAACTGCTTCAGTGACGTATTTTCGGCGCAACACAAAGTAAGCAAAAGCGCCCGAATACGAATTTGACACTATTAACGCAACTTCGACCTCCTACAGCGTAGGATATTAAGGCGTCCCATCTCTAAACTTTGGTGCTGCGTATTCTTAGCCTTCCCGATATCCACGCATTTGTCTCGCCCAGGGTATAATGCAGCAAAACGACAAACTATAGTTCCAACCCCTTTGTATTACTTGTGGCACCCTGATCCTAATATACTCTAACAATTCCTTAAGTTACTTCTTCCGATTCCTGGCAGGGAAATATTAACTTCCCCTCTATTCTTGTTCCGTATTTCCAATTTTTATCTTCGATACTGATTGATTTTTGTGGGGATAAAAATCATCTTGTGTAGTGATCCCAGTGAACGCCCCTGTTATCCGTTTTTATTTGAACTCGAAGTTTCTCTCTTTTGTATGCACATCTCCCATTCAAGGTCACCAGACCGAATACACCAAAACTCCCAATAGATAACACCCAACCGAAAAAAAATGTAAAGCTGAAGAACGAGTACCCAATGACTTTTTTGTTGGGCTTGGTGTAGCTGTCGCAGTGAAAAGTCCAGTCAAGACTTGTGTTGTCGTAACTGAGACGGTCGCCGTGGCAGTATCCGAAGCCGATGCTGAGGAGATTGCCGAGCTCCATTCGGCTGAGGCGCTGTACAAAACGCCGTTGATTATTGCGCCTTTGCCTGCGAGAATCATGTTTCTCTGGTTCTCGTTGCATGTCTGTCCAATATTTCTCAGAAAGCAAGTCGCTGCTGGAGACGCTGGTAAACTTGCAGTCAAGGTCGCGTTCAAGGGGCCAGTGGTATTGAATGTAGAGGGGTTGATGATTTCCCCAGTCGAGACTGAAGTGCCAGTGATAATCCGAGCAAAAACCTCAAAAGCTGTTTCGGGTTGGTAGGCTGGAACAGTATGGCCAGCATCGTAAATTCGACTGAATGACAAATTCCCGTACTGTCGAACGACACCACCAATGTAGGTGGCATTTGTTATTATAGGAGCGTATCCAGCAGCTGGAAATCGAGAGGCGTATGAGGCGGAAGTCTGCGCTGCAACAGCCAAAGAAATGGCTTCTCCCCCCATCCAATTGCAAATATAATCTCGATCTCCATACATGAAACCCACCCGGATACCTTGGCGCAGCAGCGCGGAAAGACTGGGTACGAGAGACTGTCGCACATAATCTCCTGTTGAGGTGAACGCATCGACAACCTGATAATTGGTTTCAGTGTAGTTGACTGGTGAACCAATGGCAGCCAAAAACTCTGGCGTGTTCAAATAATCCAAGTACGTGCTGGAAGGAAAGGCATCCGGAAGGAGATGCGATATATCGTAAACACTACGCCCGGCATCCATATATGGCTGCATGACATTGGTGGTACAGCTGTTGTAGGCAGAGGAACACAATTTGTTCACACTCTCCACATCTCCACTATTGTCGGGGTCCTGACCCAATACGGCTACCCTACAGTTGTTGATCTGATCGCGGCATCCTCCTCTTGCTGAAAAACTGGCGGAAGCCAATTGAGCTCTGGTGGGGTTGATGGCGGTCAAACCAAATGTGTTATTGACGGCAAAAGCAGGATAATATGGAGCCTGTATCAGATCATCAACACAGCCATTCACAATACCCAGCGACGCAAGTTTGATATCAACTGTGCCATTCAATGACAGAGAGCCGTTTGAACGTTTTCTGTTTTGTTCCGACCAAAGAGTCGCAAAAGCCGGGCCGTATTTACCTCCGTAACTTTCGGCGAACAAGTGTACTCCCACGGATGTGCTGTTTGGGAGATATTGTGGAAAGGCACCGAGGAATCCTTGCAGCATGTGCCATATTGCCATACCGGCCAATTCAGTTGTGTTGGCGGTGTTGTTTTGGTTGAGAGAGCTGAATGTACCATTCACGAATGTGGAGGCCGGCTGCGAATTCGGGAGGACTTGTGACGGAGTGTATAGCTTCGAGGTCATGAGATCAAGGGAACCGTTAGTAGGCGTGTCATAAGAGAAGCCGACTTGATTTGGCTGTCAACAGTTAGCTGGTATCCATCCCACATTCGTGCAACGAAAATAAAGCAGCAAACGTACCTGATCGATATAGAGGATATTCGACCCTCGATCCCAACCCCAATCTCGTGCCTTGGTCGCAAACTTCCCCTGGGCAGACTGAACCACCTCGCAAGGCCCATTCTCGTTGAAGAGACCGATCATGGAACTCGAACCCGGTCCACCGTTCAGCCAAATTGTGAGCTTGTCCGTGGGGTCACGACCTCCGATGAACCAAAAGAAGGTGTTGGTTGCGTACGCCCCCGGGATATTGACCCATCCTGTATACTGCTGCTGTTTGGGAAAAGCCGTCTGGCAGGTTCCGATGGGAGGTGTCTTGTATGAGATGGTGATGTTGCCGTCGACGGGGGAGAGGATAGTGGTCAAGGTTGACGAGGAATCGGGTGGGTATTGAGCACTTGCCGCAGAGAGGATGGAGGCAAGGAGGAGAGGAAGATACATGATCGCACAATCATGTTTCTGTCTTCGATGGCAGAGGAGGAGGAGGGAGAGGAGGAGAAGGAGGAGGAGGAGGAGAGTTGACGATCAAAAGAAGAAGAGCGTTTCAATCGCAGTTCAAGAACAATTGGGGCGGAGGTACTCGGTACGAATACCCAGGTATCGATCCTTCAACTAGGTAGGTAGGTAAGCGATGGGAAAGTGGATGTACAAGGGCCAGGAAAGGTCTTACCTCCCATTTCCCAGCCCCGTTACTGTTAATTCAAATTGTGTAGATATATAAAAAAAAATAGATATAGTCATTTACAAGCGTAAAGATGACGCGTTTGAACAAATTGCGCACATCAAATTCCCTGTTAGGCACTTTACTGTACTTCGTAGGTAAGTACTGTGTGTACTGTACAAGCGCCACGGTTTATATATAGATCCGGAGCGATGAATGCCGATTCCCCGGATTTTTCCAACATTCTCTCGTGCAGCTTCGGCGTCTCTCACCCCCGCCAACATTTACAATCGCATACTTGTACAATACAACAAACAGTTCGGCATCAAAATGGCATCAGCGAGAATCTCACGGGCAGCAGTCCCATTATTTACGAAATGTCGTCCTCTCAAGCAAGCTGTTCCAAAAGCTCAATTCACAGCAAGATATGTCCACCAAAGCACTCGACTGCCCGCCATGTCAGCAGCGAATGCGACTATCCGACCAACACTGCACCCTCTCCACCAGCCATCTAGCATGCTAAAGCCCTCCTCAATTGGCGGAGTCCGCAGCATCTTCATCCAAACCGAGACGACTCCAAATCCCGATGCCCTCAAGTTCCTCCCCAACCACTCCATCCTGCCCGAAGGCGTACCAACCTTTCTCGAATACAAGACCCCCCAAGCGACCATCACTCCCCCATATGCCTCGCCCCTGGCCGCAAGTTTGATGAGCATCGATGGTATCATAGGTATATTCTACGGAGCCGATTTCATCACCGTCACAAAGGATGAGGAAACACCATGGCCACACATCAAGCCCGAAGTCTTCGCCCTCATCACTGAAACGATCAACTCGGGAAAGCCTATTGTCAGCGTTGCAGAAAGAGCCGATGGCGTTGAAGCTGAGGAGGACAGTCTGGCCTATAATCCGGATGATAGCGAAACAGTCGGTATGATCAAGGAGCTTTTGGAAACCCGGGTTCGACCACAGATTCAAGGAGATGGTGGCGATATCGCATATATGGGGTTCGAAGATGGTTATGTAAAGTTGAAGCTTCATGGATCTTGCACTACCTGCGAGTCAAGTACCATCACTTTGAATAGGGGTGTTGAGGGCATGTTGATGCATTATGTGAGTAATCTCCTTAAGTGTGAGGATAAAAAAGGGGAAATACTAACACAAAGATTAGATTCCAGAAGTGAAGGGTGTTATCCAAGTAAAAGATCCTTCAGAAGAGATCTCTGCAGCGGAATTCGAGAAGTTTGAGCAGAAGCTATTACAACAAAAGGGTTCGGATAAAATCCAGAAGTTGGCTGCCAGCTACGCTTCCGCCTAAAGGAATCATCGAAAATGAAATGAATTGTACAAAAAAGAAATACGATATACGTTCTTTCTAATTGGTCAACAGGGTACCCTTCTTGTCTAGTATGATGGATCTGGAAGTCGTAGGTCAGCCGGGGGAAAATCATGGATGCGAGAAGAGCCACGACTGGAGATATAATCTGATACTAACTAGACGAGATACCCTTGGGCGCTGGAGTTTTTGAGTTCATAGCAATACAAGCTTCTGAAATTTTGAGTTTTCATGTTGGAGAGTGATGGAACCCTATATTTGATGGATAAAACTGTGGGGCAGTTCCGAGTTTCTGAACTTTGCAAGTCCATATAGCCTAGACATTTCATTTAAGATCTAGTCAATTCGAAGGAAAAAAAACACGAACAACAAGTCGCAAAAGTAATTTTCAAATCACTGAGGAGTAGAGGGTACTTAAGTACAAAAGATAGCAAGTCACATTCCAGATGCTCTGTGTTTCCTTTAAAGTCATCATTCTAGCATGACAACTGTTCGACCTTGCTCTTAGAAGCTACGACTGTAACAGTTTTTCGCCTGCGAACTCACCTCACACTGTTCAAGTAATTTTTTCACATGCGGTGTCACTAACAAAAAGTATCCAAATGATTGATAGACAACTTTTCCGCCTTCAGCTCTGATCAGTTCCTCTGCAGACAATTAAATCCTGATGAGGATTGAGTCTATTTCATTAATATATATCTGGCTTGTTTTCTGGCTATGCTCCAATCGCCGATGGCCATCAGCAAATCAGGCTACATGAGCCGTAAAACCACAAGCGTCTTTACTTACTGCCGGAGTCAAGGGCATAATCATACAGCATGATGTGAGATGAGCTCTATGCCAGACATTTGAGCTGGCAGGCGAGATAATACGCTCAGAGAAAGTACTGTCCAGCTGACATGCACAAGACAAGTCCAAATCAATTCCAAAATATCAAATTCCAAATGTTTATTTCAAAAGTTTTCCAATCTGGTGAAGAAAATTTTGAATCGAGATATTCATAAAACTATTACCGTCTTTTTGGGTTCCATCGGGCCCTTGATATGCTTGGTAGAAGAAAAAATGATGAAAGAAAAACTCCAGTTCAAGATGTTGGCATTACCCCCATTACCGAATTCGGATTCGATCGATTTGATGGTAACTCAATCCCGTGAACCCTTTCCTCAGAGAGTGCCTACCGTGTGGTTGCATGCGACATGAAAAACGCCGACGTCGCGAACGACAGGCACCCGGAAGAGAAGAAGCTCTAGGCTTATACAGAAAAAAAAGCTCTCTTCCTCTTGAAACGTTTGAGAACAGACGATACCAACACTTGTCATGAAATCCAGAGGGGAAGGACAAAAATGTGAGGTGTCTCGCAATTCTGGTAGGGAACAACTCAATTCTATGAATATGAATGATGTGGCAAAACGAGTAAGAAATCATTTCGAGCTTACCGTAACTATGCCTACACATATCTGATATTACACCCTTACATCGCGTACAACAAATCTTACACACCTTCTCGCCCATTCATTCATCCCTCCTAATGCCAAAAAAGTAATTCCCCACCTTCTCACTTCCCGGCACTGAGGTCCAACCTACTCCAGGGACATATATCACACCCATTACTTGCGGACTATTCCACCCTTTCTCGCCTAGGAAATGACCCCTCAGTTCCTCCTCGTTGATATATTTGTTCCAATCGTGGGTGCCTGGTGGTACGATTCCCACAACGTCTTCGGCAATTAACTTAGTCGTAAACCAACTCGTCCAAGTCCTTGCTATCGTGCTCATAATCAACCATCCTCCTGGTTTGACATGCTCTTTGCACGCATCCAGAAATTCGGCGGGGTGGGTGATATGTTCGATTACCTCGAAGAGACTCAGAATGTCGTATTGTTGGGAAAGAGAGGTGGGTTTGGGGAGTCCTTCGATGGACATGTTGAGGTATTCGAGCTTCTCTCTTAATGCGGGATCTTGTCTCGCATGCTTCCGCGCAACTGCGAGAACTTCTGGGGTGGGATCGATTCCGAGAACTGAGCCGGTACTGCGCATGCGAGCAGCACTCTCAGCGAATATTCCTCCACCGCAACCAATGTCCAGATATCGCAATCCTTCTTTTGCTACGGGGGTGGGCTGGGTGGCATGACAAGCTTTGATGAAATCATGGCGGAGGGGATTCATGAGATGTAACAGCCTCGAGGAGCCATGAGGATCCCACCAGGTTGAGGCGAGGGCATTGAAGTGGGAGACTTCGATCGGGTTTACGGAGGAGGAGGATTGGGTGGAAGTCGTGGTATGGAAGTGGAATTGCGACTTGACAAATCTCGGGGCCGTTTGTAGGAGAAGGTTGAGATTTCGGAGAGATGTTCCACGGATTGGGAAAGTGGTGGACATAATAGCCGTGACCGGGATATCGGAAGAGGGCGGAATTGTAATTGCGCTTTTCAAAGATTCTCCTCCTCTGCAACTCTACCAGTGGTCAAATGGATGGGGTACGGTGAGTTGTTGTATTGGAGGTTGCAAAGGACCAGCGAGGCATCCCTGCAGCAGTATGTCATACCCTGTCTCCTGTATAGCGAGTAACGCCGGCCGGCGTTCATAGTTCAAATAAGTATAACCAGTTTCTAGCCTTCAATTATTATGCTAGACTGATTTTTATTCCATATTGTATAAAATAATTTAGAAATATAGAATCTATTTATATCTATTAAATTAACTAAGATTTATAGAAGGTACTAGTTTCTGAGCCGAAAACATGGAACCTGCCTGTCCAGGTGGAACCTGAGATAATATCAAGTCACGTTTTTCCTCTTCCAAGTGTCACCCCCACTCAATTTAAAGCAACCCCAAACAGCGCCATTATTAGCGCCCTACGTTCCCTTACACCTCGAAAAGATATCGCGCATTCCCCTACACAAACTTATACGTCTTTTTCAAGTATCTCTTTACTAACATAACATCCTTTTACCACCCCCCAACGTTACACCGTTATCCCGGGAATCCTATACGTCTCTCATAAACTGAATTCCAAAATGAGTTCAAGACCCCCCGCTTTCGATATAGGCAAACCAACAATCCTCTTTGACTCGCACCCTCAAAAACAAGAAGGCAAGGTCTACTCCTATTACAGCTCCCTAAAATCGACCCTCTACACCGCCTTCACAGGAGACGTGCCCAAACACCACAATCCGGGAAAACTACGAGTAATATGGTGGACAGACGACCACAAGCAAGGTCTCAAAGATTTCGATCTACATGAACATGAAATAGTGCGGAAAGCATTCTATGACCTCGATGGGATGAGAGAGGTTGAAAGGGTCGTTATTATGGGGTATTCGGGTCAGAATCCTTATATTATTGGGGATGAGGAGTGGCAGGAGGGAGGGAAGAAGAAGGGGTGGAAACATGAGAGTAAAGGGGAGGAGGTTTTTGCGAAGAGGAAGCAGGCGCAGACTCAACAGATGAACAATAGTGTTGAAGGGAGGAGTGGGAAATTGGTGGATATTGATGGTGTTATTGAGGAGACGGATCGTTTAGAGGAGAAAAAGATGAGGGAGAAGCGGGAGAAAATGTGGAAGGAGACTGAGGGAATGGAGGAGAAGAAGATGAGGGAGATGGTTTGAGGGCGGTCACGTGAGTTATTACTCTGTCTCGAGATTTGTGATAGTATACTAACTGGGGGCTTTTAGTCGTTGGATAAGGCGCTTTTTGGTTATTTTGGATATCGGTTTTCTTCGTTTAAACTGTCTTATAATTTTTGTACTTATCTAAGTTCTTTATGAATTACTAACTGTAACCTTGGAGATTTCATTTCTACCGGAAGTGCCGGCTTGGAAACCAAACCATCCCACCACTTCTCTCAGAGACACTTTTATATCTGCAGACCATCGTTGGCTAACGTGCCTGGTCTAGCTCCAGAAATACAAATGAGCAAAGGGGGAAGGAGGAGGAGAAAGAGAGAAGGATAGGAATATGTTCTAGTCGCATTGCAAAATTAGTGGAAGTAGGGTGATTTCAACTGATCGTTTGATGTACACGTGGATAAGTTCTAAAGTCTAGGTAACTCACAAAATTGTAGAGTTTCAGCTCAATCAGTGTGGAGAAAGATTGCTCAAGTACTTAGGTAGTACTCTGAGTTACCCTGAGCAGAGGAGAGTAAAGTAGTCACCCAAGAGTACTCAAGTAGAATTTTTGGTAGTCTATAATTAGTATAAAAGTAGAGGTCCAGCAGATAAATTCTTATGAAAGACTAATGTATAGCTAATAGCAATACAATCATCTTAGTTTAATTATTTTTCTCTTTCTTTCATTTTTTCTTCCTCCTCTATGTTCTCTCTCTATTATCGGCACCGCTTCTGATAGGTACCGCTCCAGGGCCCCGCTCAACTAACCCGATTTAGTCCGCACTACTTAGGTATTACTCTACTTTACTCAAAGTACTCCAGAGCAGAGCAGTGTAGAAATTAATTGATTCAGTAAAGTAGAGTAGGTGCCCACAACTCTACTCTGGCCTGCTCTCCTCATTTCCCACACTTAACATTTTAAGCGAAACAGCGGATCTACCCCTGATGGCCAGTAAAATGCGGCACATACTCCGGGTTTCTTACCTCATTCATGTTTTACGGTAATTGATCTAACAGTTTTTTTTCAAATATCACAAAGCTTTCGACGATTAACCTCGATTGACCCACGCGACTTGCTTTAAATTGTGCTAAACACTTAGAACAATGGTTTATCGACCATCACGAGAGGAAACATAAGAATTGAACAATAGATTTGGGGAACGACACATCTTGTTTGAAGTGAAATAAACATAATTTGTATTCATACACCTTACTTCCGCAAGCAATAAAGGATAGGTTCCTAGAAAGCTACCATGCTCGTCAATCCATCAAGCTCTCGTTTGAAATTTCGGTGTTGCGAGATCTGGAATGCATAAGCATCCAAAAAGTTCTTTGCGCCTTTGACCATATTCAACTTTTCGCCAAATGTGGATCCAGAGTCTACACCTCCAGCTGTCACAACACCATAAGACTCCACAACATCAGAATTCAAGCTGAAAGTCATATCCCCGACTTCACATGCAGCTTTCACAAGCTTAACGCCCTCGCCTGTAAAATCCCAGAGTCAGTAGAGTTATATGAGAATGGGTATGAAGGATTTAAAGGTAGTGAGGGATTTAAAGGTATGAATATATTTTCTGGTACATTGTCCACCAGAATCGAGGGCGATTGCTCGAAAATGAAAGGAACCCGCAAACAAAATAATCTTCCGAGTGGGTCATTATAGGGGAAAAAAGAACATGAAGGACTTACCGGAGGCGCCTATTGGCTTGCAATGCCCAAATGCTTCCCTGACCCAATGAACGACTCTCCCTTGGGATAGGAGAGTAGAAACATGCTCTCCACCGGGGATGTAAAGCGAGTCAAACATGGTACTCCTCATACCTTCGAAATGATGATCGGGGCTAACACTCTTTCCGCTGGAACTCTTGACTGGCTGGCGCTTAGGGCCAATCGTATATGGTAGAGCTCCAGCGGCGCTTAAAGCACCTTTGACAGCTTCATATTCGGATAGGTTAAAACCATCAGCGATGATTATTGCAATCATCCGTGATTCAATGGTCGGTGGCAGTCCCATATTCTCGGGGGTGAACTCGAACTGACTCAATCCCTTGGCTGTTTTCCCATGATTTGGGCATCCTTCTTTGGTAGGAATTGGTCCTCCCACTTTCTCAGCAACTGCTTGTGCCAATTCCAAGGAGATGTCGCTGAATCTTTGGACCATGCGTTCGTAGACAATCGGCTCATCGCAATGATCCAGCTCAAAGCTTAAAGCATTGATGATGTGTGATTTTTCGACAGCTGACATGGAGTTCCAAAACAACTGTGCTTGGGAGAAATGCTCAGAGAACTTGACAGAATGAAGCCGTTGTTTCATTCCCACCACCTTGCTTGGGTAGTCGATATAGGCTCCTTCTGAGGCTTTGGCCGGTGGTATGTCGCCTGGAAATAACGGTAAGTCAGTAGTTGCCTTTTTAAAAAATGTCTCGGGATACGGCACAGGATAAATGCTGGGGTTTGAGGGCGTTCCAAGAGAAATGAAGAGGGGAAACATTGTTTCGATTACCTACCATGTCGGTTTGGCCAATAGTTGACTTTTCCTTTGGTGATCTTGTGTCGCATTTGACCATCGCGATGATTGTTCATAACGGGACAAACTGGTCGATTGACAGGCAATTCTTGCCAATTGACTCCTAAGCGAGAAAGTTGTGTGTCGAAATAGGAGAAGTTGCGACCTTGAAGGAGCGGATCATCTGAGAAACCAATACCCGGCACGATATGAGCGGTACAAAATGCTGATTGTTCAGTTTGTGTAAAATATTCATCGACATTTCGATTCAGTTCAAGTTCTCCAATATATTTAACAGGAAAGTCTTCTTCTGGCCACACTTTGGTTGCATCGAGAATGTCGAATTCAAAGTCGTCCTGGCGGCTCTCGGGACAAACTTGGATTCCGAATTTCCAGGTGGGAAACGCACCACTCTCAATGGCAGTGTGAAGATCCTTGCGGTGGAAGTCTGGGTCTTGTCCAGCTAGCTTTGTAATTGTTAGCAAAAGCCTATTGAGACGAGAACAGGGACTGCGAGACCTTCAGTGCTTCATCCCAGACCAGGGAATGAACTCCCAAGGTTGGTGTGAAATGGAACTTTACGAATGATCGAACACCTTCCTTATTGATTAAGGTGAAGGTGTTTACTCCAAAACCTTGCATCATTCTGTAGCTACGAGGAATTCCACGATCACTCATAGCCCACCTATCTCATGGTCAGTCTTGAAATACTCCGTATTGTGAGCGAGATTCGTCGATTTTGTCCACAAAACTGGGATATCGCAGCTTACATAAACATGTGTGTTGCCTCTTCATGAAGGAATTGGAAATCCCAAAAGTTATTGTGAGCAGTTTGTGCTTGTGGAATCTCATTGTCCGGTTCAGGCTCTGGAAAAAATAAGCAGTGCAGCTAGAGGTGGAATTGGGTCTTTCTCACTTCCGGCATGAATTACGTCGGGGAACTTCAGGGCATCTTGGATAAAGAAAACCGGGATATCGTTCCCCACAATGTCCCAATTACCCTCTTCAGTATAGAACCTTGGAATATTTAGCTATATTTTCGCAATGGAAACCCCGGGGGTGTTGAGTAAATTTCTTACTTGACAGCAAAACCACGAACGTCTCTGACTGTATCTGCACTTCCACGTGAGCCAAGCACAGTTGAGAAGCGGACGAAAACTGGTGTTGTTCGAGAGGTATCTGTAAGAACGCCTGCATGTGTTACATCCTGTACCACATGAGCGATGTCCGAATCTCACTTGGTTATACTTCATACCTCTGCACTTTCATACAGCTTGAACGTTCCAAAAGCACCGGCCCCTCTCGCGTGTACCACCCGTTCCGGAATACGCTCGTGATCGAATTTCATAATCTACTAGCCCATTAGAATATGATTCGGAAAGTTTTAGCAATTGTGAAAAGATTCGGTGATTGTTCTCGCATGCCTTTGCCGCTTGAGTTGTGTATTTTTGAAACCTTGCTACTGAAGAATTGTCTCGGAGGTTTGGAACATTCAGAAACTCAGTTTCTCAATTTTCCTACTCTCGTGGGACATCGACCGGGCATTGAATAGACAGCAACAACGACACTTACCTTTTCCCGAGAGAAATTATCCTCCAACAGCTGAGGGCCTTGCCGGTCACCAGTGCTTGCAGATAACCACTCATCGTGAGTGCTTTGCTTGACGCCAAAATCACTTGTGAGCGCAATCTTGGAAGAGGTTTCGTAGGTCTCAGGCTTCATGTCATCGATTTTCTTGTTTGAAGAGAAGGCTCCCGACATAGCCTCTTCCGCTTTTTTCGTAGCTGTCCCCTTGAGAACGGCTTGCATGATTTCGGCGGTACGTGGATTTTTAAAATGATTAGAAGGTGAACAAGAGAAACCAGCCAGAGAGAGATGCGCCGACAAAATAAATAAAGGTACAAAGGGGATAATTTCGGCTTGACGTAACCAGTAAAAAGTATCAACAATTACATCACCACTTTTCTGACAGGGATAGAACAGCGGTGTCATCGAGGCCTCTGAATGAACACTGAAGAAATTCAAAGGTATACAAGAGTAATTATGATCTGCAAGACCAGTAGAATACCCTTTTGATTTGTAGTAAATAACTTGTTGTAGTGGTTGGGCCCTCGGCTAAAACGGGGTTTGTTCTTTACTCTTTTCTAGACTTTAAGCGGTATAAAAAAAAGGGAAAAGAAAAAAAAATGCCGCGGTTAGATTCAAGGTGTTAGAGAGGTTAGGAGCTAAAACCGAAAATAGTAGGTGATTCGCAACAAATGTGAGAGAGTATATCATGTAAACCGGTCTAAAAAAATACCGCCCGAGTGTGAGGATCTTAAAACCTATAGAAGCAATGCTATATCCAACTTTAAAGGCACAAAAAATATCTCCAGGTCCAACTAGTGAAACAAGGATGCAAACTAGAACCATGGCGCGAGTCTTGGCCCAAAGATTCCTAAAAGTCACTAGTACACAGCTTTTCAAAAGCACCAGTTCAACTGGCAAAACTTTCCTCACGCCTACAACTCGAGGAACTCCACAGACCTGAAAAAAGCAAACTAAATCCAGAGGCTCCCAGAGGGGGTGAGATAGAGGCGTAATAGCAGGTGAATTACCAACTTGAAGGTTTCCAAGGGCAACCCTGTTCTGCAAGGCAAAATGTATACAGGAATGGAGAGGGCGATCTATTCTACCTGTGTCCAGTCATCAAGAGGTGTCTCAATGGCAAAGTTCTTTTAAGTAGTTTTGAGGTCCCCAAAGGGAATTCAACCTCTATAAAGAAGTGAGGAATTAACCTTAAACGACAAAACATTAACCAGTCAAGCCACTCCCCCGTAAGCTGCTTAATTAAAATGAAGGAAGTACATTTCACTTCTCGGTGGGTCACTGGGTGAGATTGACCAATGAGATGCCGTTTGTCCTCTCTGCACCTAGAAAGAGCTGGATTGAGACGTTTGGGTAGAAAATGATTATTTTCTTATAAAGAATTTGATCACCTAGGCCTAGGTACAATTCCGTCTTCGGCTGTAAACGGACCCTCTGACCACGAAATCCGGAGATACAAAAGATATGGCGGAAAAGACTCGAGCAGATGAGTACCGGTAGTGAGGAGTGGACGAAACCAAATCACGAGTAACCTCGTTTCGAATGCTTGGTTGCGGGGTTTTTTTCTCCGCTGCGGTGGCAGTTACAATACTTTGGAATCTTTGCATGAGGAGATGCACGTATCCAGAGCAGTAGATCAAGATTCAAGATAGAATGCAGTCATTCGATGGAGTTATAGGAATATGATATATCTTGGTGTTGAGGAGGGAATTGAAAGCCTTTGACGTGGGTGGGAAATTCCTTGATCTCTTGCAGCTCAGCTCAGCATCAGCTGCTCAGGGATGAATTATATGGACTTGCAAGGGGCTCCAACCTTGTTGAAATACCCATGAACACTTGATTGGTTGGTGTCAGGTCATTGCTGTGTGAGGGCTGCTGGAGATCGTGGGCTTACCAGACTTGAGGTGAACGTGGAAAAGCAACATGAGACGAAAGCAATTCTTTTCCTCTTTTTTTCCTTCACAAATTAATATAAATTCAACATAAATTCAAGCATCCAAACTTAATAGTTTCAAAGGCTACTTGTAACGCAAGGGGGGACGCTGCTTTTCTGTCGACGTGCCAGCAGCCAGTCTCAGCGCCTAGGTACCAACTACATACACCGTTGGTGTGCTGTCCAAAATAGCACAACACCAAGTCATCATTATACTCTTGACACCTGCCACTCCAACTTTTCTTCCTCTCCCAACACACGTCGCCGAACTCGGAAGAGGGTGAGGCGCATTCTCCTTACCCAACTTTACCCATCAAAATACCGCAGCTCCTCCCCACGACTTCTCACGCCTCTCGCAGATATTAAAATCCAACTTGAACGAATCGTCTTGGGGGCGAAGGGGTAGCAGCGATGGGGGACACGCCGCAAAAGGCACCCAGCGTCATGGGTGTCCCAATGAAGCTTGTTTCTTTAGTGACAGTAAGGGAATATTGCATCGGCGGGAATCTACGAACGAAACCCATGCTAATCCTTCTTTTAGCTAACATTCCAAAACTCGGCCCTCATACTCGTTAGTATATCGAAATCCAACATGCAACCTCCCGAGGCTTGGGAGGAATGACACCGGGAGAACGCAAAGGTTGACAAACATCTAGATAATGCATTATTCGAGGATCATGCCTTCGGCGGGCGAGCATCGATACTTTACCTCAACGGCGGTTTTTCTGAATGAGGTCATAAAGCTTGCGGTCTCACTGACAATCGCAATGTACGACATATCACGAACTCTTCCACCTTCGACCCCTGCGACAGTCCTTCTCGAACAATTATACATGTCTGTGTTTTCGGGCGATGGGTGGAAACTGGCTATTCCAGCAACGCTCTATACCCTACAGAACTCTTTGCAGTACGTTGCCGTCAGCAATTTAGACGCTGTCCATTTTCAAATTTTGTACCAGCTCAAGGTAAGGATATTCTGTCTTGTATTGGTGGATCTGGTATTCTAATGGCTCTGCAGATTCTTACGACTGCTGTTTTCTCCGTTACTATGCTCGGCAGGGCTCTCTCTTCCAAAAAATGGGTGGCCCTTGTGCTCCTTACACTGGGTGTTGCTGTGGTTCAACTGCCCTCTGGGAGCCACGAAAATCCAATTTACGATCCCATCAAGGACTCCCAATCCCGATTCTACTTTCCACGATCCTTTCATGAGATCGGGCAATTAAGCAACGGGGCTGCTGAAGTGGCCAGGGAGTTGACAAAACGGGGAATGGAAGGCATTTCGCAAGGACTTGTGAAGCGCTCGGCAACATACGAGGGGATAGAAGAGGATTTGGGGCTGGTGAAACCAATCATGAATTATTCCATTGGGCTATCTGCGGTCTTAATCGCTGCAATGATCTCTGGCCTAACTGGGGTTTATTTTGAAAAAGTCCTCAAAGAGTCAACGACGCATGTTACAGTCTGGACCCGAAATGTGCAGCTCTCGTTCTACTCGCTATTTCCAGCCCTAATATTTGGAGTCATATTGAAGGATGGAGAGGAGATATCGAAGAATGGCTTCTTCATTGGATATAATGCTGTTGTGTGGACTGCCATCATTTTCCAGGCTTGTGGTGGTGTATTGGTAGCCATGTGCATCAATTATGCGGACAACATCGCCAAAAACTTTGCAACCTCCATCTCGATCATTTTGAGTTTTCTGTTCAGCGTTTGGTTCTTTGACTTCCGGGTCACATTCAACGTAAGTCATTTCATCAGATACCCAGTCGTCGTGCGAACAGTAATAACATCTTCTAGTTCATTTTTGGTACCGCACTTGTGATATTCAGCACATATCTTTACAGTGGCGCGGAAAGAAAACGGAATAGACCACCGCCCATCAACATCGTTAGTTATGAAAAGACAACGATTGACAATGGCTATACACCTAGGTTCGAAGAAGAAAAGAATCTCAGCACGAGAACAGTTCTAGATCCCGCGTTAGACAGCATCAAAAGTGCGGGTTTATCAACTTCGCGACCAGCGACCCCTCTCAGGCATCATTCACGGGCAGGTTCTTCAAGGGGAAAGATAAAGCGAGATGATTGAGCATTCATGTGTATCAGATGTAAAACTAAAAGAGAAGAGTAGAGAAGAGAAGACGGCATGCCAAGACAGAGGGGATACTGTTTCTGGGAATTGACCAAGCTTGGATACATACGGCTCAAAAAAGGGATTTGTTTTTTTCCATTTCACGTCCGTGAGCGGGCGTCGAGGTATTTGGGCACAGTAAGGAGTTATTCACTCATGTTCCAATGGGTCGGTTGCATGTCTGCATATCTTTGGGCTAGACACACGGTGGGAATCGCATTATATTGGGAAGAGGGAAAATGAAGAGAATTATGAATTTGTGGGAGTAAGGGCGGCTGCCTATGATGATCGGCTGGGTTGGTCCATAAGTTGTCACCCTCACTTTCTTTCTTTAAATCCACAAACTCTTGACAGGAGACTCTATCTTACATGATTTTAGATTCGAGAAGGAGTTGTAAACCAACTCGTCGAACTTTTTGCCTCAAAAAATATCATTTCTGTATATTTCATAGAGTGGGAAGTGGTTTATTTCGTAGCATCGTGAGGCTATACCCAGACCTGATTTATATATTCTGTCTCACAATCATATCTTGAAAAAGGAATCAAGGTGATCCAAAACCCAGCTTTTCTACACCTCTGGTCCCTTTTTGAATGAGTTTTCCTTGACATTTGGGTGGAGTCTCTTGATGGACATGAAATCTTAGTGGCAGTAAATACATTGCCCCCACTGCTGTTCAGAACTTCGCTGTTCTAAATACTTGGGTTAGTAGTGTATAATTGTTCTAGGTGCGTAGGATAATTTACTTGAATCACTCCAGAAAATTGGAGCATTGAGGCTAGGGAGGCAGGTGGGAACCTGATATATTTACTGCCACTTTCGATGTTCACCCGAGAGATTTCATTCATTTGTCCATATAAGCTCGTTACTGGAGAGAGGCTCTGCATGATTATCAGAGTACGGAGAAAGGCGGATGAGAACTTCGTGCGTCCTCATTCTCGGTCCAAACATTCAAATAAGTTGTTCTGGAAACTCGGGTTAATCTAGAAGGTGGGCCTGAGTCTCTGGGACAATCAACTTTAATTGATTCCAGTATCTGGGCTTAATTCTATGGATTCTGTTAAGGTTGGAAAGAAAATAACGAGCGAGGATTTTGGAGGGGATTTCTGCAGCGAATTGTTGGCGGGCTTGCTTGCATTCTGTCGGAACATGACACTGTGAGGGTATTCCCGTCCATTCGAGAAACTCTTTTCAATAAGTGCCTCCACTTCCAGGTTTTGACAAGACTTGGACTTGCCTTGGTCGGCTGGGCTCCTTCCTCCTCTGAGTGGAGGCAGGTGCTTTCGCGTTGGCACGTGCCCACGTGTTTTCTCCTCAACCACCTCAACAAACGTCACCATCCGATTGAACTCCATCGCAATTCATCGTGTCGTGTTCCCTCCAGTCTCTCCTTTCGCAATTCGAGCAAGGTGGGAGCTTTCCCTTCCTTCACTTGATCTGCGAGGGCTCAATTCTTACCTTCACATCTTCTTCCCTCCTTCAACTTTTTACTATTTCTACAACCTCACATCTTTATCGTCTCGAGGCAAGAGAGAAACGCTCACTGCGGCAGCATGGATCGAGATGTTGATTCACACTTGCAAAGCATCATTGACAACCCCAAAGGCCATCAACGTCAAGAGCAACGTTCTCGGGGCTTCAACCTCCCATCATCGGAGTTGTCAGAATGGAGCTTTCCCCCGTCTTCAAGACACGCATTACCAGACTCCGACATATTCAACGAGCCGGGTAGGTTTGAATATTCTTCTATACTGCAGGATGCATCTTTGCTAACGATGCTTAGCTACCATCGCAGCCCCTCGACCCATCTTCCGCTCGTCCTACCAACCTCAATCCTCCGTACCAAATCGAGTCTCTCTCCTTCCACCTAACATCTACAATCAACAAGATTCCGGTTCAATGGTACCAGAAAATGCAGGCAATCACTTTACTTTTCAGCAGGCATCGCGTCCCAACATCTTGACCGACCCTCGTTTCTCATACCAACAGCCAGTTGATCCGACTGATCAGCTGCTAACTGCTATGCTGACGCGAAGAACAATGCCACTGCAACCACAATCCACTTTCTCGGAACCACATAACTTCTTCCAGCATCAACAGCAACAGCCGCAGTCTCTGATCCCAAATCCATTACGGTCACAGAACCCGCACCTTACCCCACCCTTCAATCTAAGTACGCAAATCATCTCTCTATCCTAGCGTTGGAACCACTCTAATCTTTTCAAGGTGCCTTTGCCCACAGCCCAAAAGGAAGATTGCCCTCCAGCAACTCTTCGCCGCTTGGCCAACACTCCAGTCCAACAGAGAGAGTGAGTCGTCGTAAGGTAGCCGCTCGAACAACACCAGCGTCCCAGCGCTCAGTTGGTCAAGGTCCTGTGATCCACCCGTGTACCCCTAAACAACAACAGCCCTATGAATCACCTGTCAAACATAACCCCCAGACCCTGACTCTTGCACATGCCCCACCACTAGGCCATGGTATCCAACTTATCTCGCCACACGAGTTGCCAGATCGATTTCGTTCTGTATTTCCATATGAGCTATTCAATGCGGTACAATCGAAATGTTTCAATCCCATATACAGAACTAACGATAATGTTGTCGTTTCGGCTCCTACGGGAAGTGGCAAGACCGCTCTCCTCGAGCTCGCCATCTGTAGAGCCGTTGAGGAGAACAGTTCTGCTCAATTCAAGATCGTTTACCAGGCACCAACAAAGTCTCTCTGCTCAGAGCGTATGAGAGATTGGAGTAAGAAATTTGCTCATTTGAACCTGGAATGTGCAGAGCTCACGGGGGATACAACACAGGGGGAAATGGCCAAAGTACGCAAGGCATCGATTATTGTCACAACCCCCGAGAAGTGGGATAGCGTCACTCGCAAATGGTCAGATCATCACAGATTGGTTCAAATGGTACAGCTATTCCTAATCGACGAAGTCCATATCGTGAAAGAAATCCGAGGTGCTACTCTCGAGGCAGTCGTTTCTCGCATGAAATCTATGGGAGCAAATGTACGTTTTGTTGCATTGAGTGCTACAATTCCCAATTCAGAGGATATTGCCGTGTGGTTTGGCAGAAATCATTGCAACCGACAACTTCCGGCCCTCCGAGAGACTTTCGGTGAAAACTTCCGGCCTGTGAAGCTCCAGAAACATGTTTACGGATTTGATGAGAAGATGAATGACTTTGTCTTCGAGAAGCTCATGGATGGAAAGTTACCTGGAATAATTCGAAAGCACACTGAGCAAAAGCCTATCATGGTTTTCTGTTTTACGCGAAAATCGTGTGAGAATACTGCGAAATTGTTAGCTGAATGGTGGGCAGACCAGAGAGCTGAGGATCGAGCATGGCCCACACCTGATACGCGGTTATCCCTGCAAAACCCCGAGCTACAAGCCCTCGCCAAGTCTGGTGTTGCATTCCACCACGCTGGACTTGATCCCCATGATCGTCAAATTGTAGAGAGTTCTTTTCTCAAGGGGAACATCAGTCTGATCTGCTGTACCTCAACCTTGGCTGTGGGTGTGAACCTTCCTTGCCATCTTGTCGTTCTCAAGGGGACAGTTACATTCCAGGAGGGACATACTACGGAGTACTCTGATCTCGAGATCATGCAGATGCTTGGACGTGCTGGGAGACCTCAGTTCGAGGACAGTGCAGTGGCAGTGATCATAACCAAAGCAGACAAGAAGAAACGCTACGAGAAAATGATCTCTGGAACTGATGTTCTCGAAAGCAGCTTGCATCTCAATTTGATTGAGCATTTGAACTCTGAAATTGGACTGGGAACTGTCAATAGTCTCGATTCCGCAAAGTCGTGGCTCGAAGGAACATTTCTCGCTGTTCGTATGAGATTGAATCCAAGTTATTACAAGATAGATGGTATTTATCCAGGAGGCGATACCGACCAGCGTCTGAAACAAGTTTGCGAAAGAGATATCAGACTTCTTCAAGAACACGAGCTTGTCACTGGGGAGCATGGAATCAAATGCACGGTATATGGGGATGCTATGTCTCGCTACATGGTGCAGTTTGACACTATGAAGCTGCTGTTGAGTATACCAAGACAGGCGAAGACAGAAGACATTGTCCGTCCAACTTCCTTTCCAACCCGAACCTTCGCTGATTGTTATAGCTAAATATTCTATGCCAGGCAAAGGAATTTCAGGATTTCAGAATGAAGCCAAATCAAAGACCGTGTTTGAGAGAGTTCAATCAGTCTCCATTTATGAAATTTCCAATCAATGGAAATATCTCTACGACTTCTCAAAAAATTTCTTTGTTGATTCAATCACAGCTCGGCGGTATCGAACATCCTATCGCCAAGGAATTCCAGGCTCTGCGGAGACAACTTATGACTGAGAAATCTGTCATTTTAGATCGAATGAAGCGTCTTGTTCGGTGTGTGGTTGACTGTAAGGCGTATGATTGCGACGCGGTCTCTACAAGACATGCCCTCACTCTTTCCAGAAGCTTCTCTGCGGGGTTTTGGGAACACTCTAATCTTCAACTTCAACAGGTTTCCCAGATTGGTCCTGCCGCATCCAGGAAATTGGTGACCAACAATATCAACTCTATCGAAAAGCTTGCGAGCCTTGATACTGCGACTATAGAGCGATATGTAGGGAAGAATCCACCATTTGGACGGCAAACAAAAGATAGGCTTGTGGGGTTTCCAACATTAACTCTGAAACAACACCAAGTCAAGCGGATCGTCACCAAATATGGCCAGAAGCCGAAAGTCAAGATCGGGGTTCGCCTTGGTTTTTCCAACAGCAAAACACCTGTATGGAATGGGAAGAAGCCTTACCTTACGTTTACAGCAGAAACCACGAAAAGCGGCGAACTCGTCTACTTTTGGCGTGGTAGTATTGTGCAACTTGAAAATGGGCATGAAATCGACTTCTTAGTCGAATTGTCTTGTGTAGATGATGAGATCAAGTGCTTTGTTGCTTGTGATGATATCGTAGGAACGGAAGAAACAACATCCCTCAAGCACAATATACCAGCCTGTGAATTTCCACCACCTATTCCCAAACAGTCAGCGGTTCCAGACACGGACTCGGCAAACTTGAGTCACTCGGATGATGAATTTGGTGGAAATGATCTCCAGGATAGCGATTTTCTGAATGTCGCCACCGAAATGGAACATGCTGGGGAATCTGATGGGTTTGTTGACGTTGAAGATGTCGCTTCACAAAACCCCAAGCAACCTGCTACGGCGACCACGTTGAAGGCATCGCTTTCCGTCCAAATGCCTAATGGTAAATGGACCTGCAATCACTCATGTCGTGATGGTCTCCGTAAAAACAAAAATCCTTGCAAACATAAGTGCTGTCAGGAGGGCTTAGACAAACAACCAAAGCCAAGAATCAGAACTAAGGTACGTCACAATTAACTACCTGTGTAGGTTTTAACATGAAACTGACAAAATCCAGTCGGTTCCTGGAGCTAAGTCAACACAGTGTAATGAATTTTCTAGAGGCATGATACCTGCCAAGCATAACAAGGTAAGTGGAAGTTACCGTCAAAGTTAACATGACCTCAACTGACTTGACAATGCAGGTCTCGAAATTGAAGTTGAAGAAGGAGGGTTCTCAACGAAGGGACGAAAATGAATTGGAGGTGATAGATCTCGCGGACAGTTACGAAACTCCTTACTCACAACTTGCCCCTCGTGATTACCAAAAGTTACATAAGCTTCATACGAGCGTTCAAGAGGATAAGCCTTTACGAATGATGCACCAGACTCCCATCTTCGAATATGGGAGTGGAAAGTCGCCAACGTTACCCTTTGCGCCTATCAAAGATGGTGATTTTGACGATGATGGAATTGATGACTCGGAATTCCCCTCGCCGTCCGATCTTCTGAAGACTGGCTCAAACTTACTCTCACCTACCCCTTTGCAGCGAAGAGTTGGCTCAATTCTCGAACTACCTTCGCCTGCTACATTGCGGAAGAAATTTGACGACGACGACCCATTCGAAGAAGGATATGTCGGGTGCCAGCACCCAGCCTCCGAGTCTCACACGTGCGATGACTCGTCTGCGGTACTCGAATGTCCAATGCTTGAGTTTAGTGACTCGATGGTACCCGCGCATGGTCAAACTAGCCCGAAATTCTCTACTAGTTTCGCCAATGGAATATTCGATTTTGATTCGTTCCCAGAAGAAAACCATGAGACAAAAGGAAATGCAGGCTTCTCAGCTCACAAGGATATGAATCAAGAGCCACTGGTCCTTCCACAAAGCACACACGCAATCCTCAAGCGAGAGAGATCGCGCTCGCCAGAAAACGTCGAGGTGAAGCACCGTCGAATCGTGAAAGAGGAGATTCCGCAGTCGCCAACACTTCCAGCGTGGGTTAGCGAGTTTGATTCCGAACTTATTGACGGACTCAAGGACTTTGTTGATTTTGTTGACTAGACTTTGTTGATTGATTTGTTTGTGCCGGTGGCAACATTCGTGTTCTATATTGCTTTATACTATTGCTGGTGGTTATTTTACGTTTTGGGTTATTTGGGATGGCATGATTGTTACAAGTTTTGAGATACCATTTTGCATTGCTTCATGAAGTTATAGAGTAGCTTGTACCCTAGCAAGACACATATTCATTGCTTCTCTCCATTTTCCTTTATTGTTACACACCCTGAGCTGCAAATCGGGAATTTTTGGACCCATTGGAAAATTTGCGTTGGTCAAAGTAGTGACAACGCCGCACCATTCAGAGCAGGCTGGTGTCATAGAGATACCATATACATCCTGAACCACCTTATTAAGAATTTTGTTTCGGAGCTCGCCTTTTTATATAACATCCCGGCTACCTTCTTAGGTGTCGTGGTTAATTTTCTATCTCCACCTCTTTCTGCATCGTTCCTCTTCATTAGACATGTTGGCTGAGACATCACTTCCTTTTCATGTTGATGCGGTTTACGTTGGATGGAGAATTGAATTTTCAATCCCCTTTTCGCATTCATTCCCTACGAGTAAAAGTCTAATAAAGTTTTCCTGCTGATTGGATTTGTCCATGGAAATCAGCCGGAAATATTAGTGATATACAAGCAAGGCGTGTGAAGGACGAGGCGGGGAAGGGAGCCCGAAGTGGTGGATCAACGCTATTAAGTGAAAGTACCGCTGAGATCAGAGCCGGTAAAACTTTACATATGAGTGGTTCATGGTCTGCGTGGCTGATAGGGCGTGCCCTGCCAATTAAAAATGTTTAAAATTTTTCATTTTTGAGACGGTGGCTTTCTTTCCTCTCTTTCGGATGATCCCAAGTTTTGTTTTTGACTTTCATCTGATCGAGTTTCCTCAAACTCTTGACCTCTCCACTTCGGGTGGATAAATGTGTGGATGCAGGGGCACCGTAGAATTTTGACAGCTGTTTCGTCAGCCGAATTGGGTGGAACGAGGTTCATCTTTCTGAGGCTACGAAAACGAAAAAAACTGGGTTTACACCACGAAGCTGCAGTACCCCTTGGCTGCGTCTTGCAGGATCGACGGACGCCGCACCATCACTGCCGTCATCACGGAATATCTCTTAGCATCGTACTCCGCAACTTTATATTTTATTTCTTTTGGGGGCATGCCGTCTGAAACAGTTGAGTCTAGCCACCAGTGATTTGTACGGATGAGTCCATGGGGCTTCATTCTCGAGTCAGGAGGTCATTGAGGATGTAAATTACGAAGTAGATGGAGCCACATATATTGCCTGATGCAGAATCACCCCTCCCCTTTTGGTTAGAGTATGAGGGTTTGGGAATAAGGACTGGGGTATTTCATCGACGCCGATTTAACTTCGAAATGCCACGAGGATGTGGGAGAAGTTCATGATACGGGGCAAAGTAAATTTGCTTGACCGAACTGGTCTGGTTACGTGCATTTCACAAGGGCAAATCATTGGATGAATGAGGTCCTTCAAGGGTACCTAGTGTGGAGAGGGAGTTGAGCTGAGAAGAACTTCAGATTTCAACAAAACTTCCCCCACCAAGCAAGCCCCTGGCCTGGCATGTTGTTCTTCCGTGTGGAGAGTTTGGTCTCTTTTCTCTTTTTCCAGCTCACCAACTTCCGCCGGCCACGAACCCCTTCCGAATAATGTGCCAATATGGCCGAATAATCCGTAAGAATAATACTTATCTTCGCCTTGCGTTGCGTTGCTTTGCCTGCCCACTCTAGCTGGTGCTCCTGCACGCTTGCCCTCGAGCCCCTTTCCCGCAGGCTCATCAAGCAGGGAAGTTCGCTGTCCCCTCAACTTGGGATTGTCCAATGAGCACGGGTTGGGAAGTTGCATGCCCATGGCCTGAAATCCTCGGTTCATGAATCGATGAAGTGGATTCCACTAAAGACAAAATGTGACTCGTCCGAGAGCTCTTTTGACCTCACTGTCTTCTCCTGTCTCTCGTCTCTCGTCTCTCGTCTCTTGAGCTTGTTGTCCTCCTGCCTCATTTGCATCCTCTGCACCCATTGTATTCTCCAGGTTCCATCAGCGTTTCTTCCGTGCGACTCGTTACCAATTTCTCTGCTGGTTGCAGGAATCAATACATCATACGGACTTTTGTCGACAAAATACGGTCGATTTGAAACCGTGAATCCTTCGACCCCGCCTGATCGTGTAGTTGTTCTAGAGGATCGTGGAAGTTCTCGAAACACCTTTGCCCGCGCTGAAGATGTCTCATTGATTCTGATATATCCACCTTTTCCATGTACGATTTTCTCTACTATGTCTGCCATGGGGCTCTATTCCTAATTACCTTCTCATAGCTGTCTTTTCTTTTGCAAATGCCACTCGTTTGAATCATACAGGCAGCCACCCGACGTAGGCTGAAATCTGACAGAAACGATGGGACGATCCTCAAAGTTTTCTTTTCCTATACCGGGTCGAAAGAAGCACTCTCGGAATCCGAGCGAAAACACCATCTCGTCCTTGAAGCCCCAAGAGATACCACCGCTCAGTCTACCGAACCTTTCAAAGGCCGAACGAATACTAGGTGCCCGGAATTTGGGCAGCAATTCGCCCATAGTGGGAGAAAATGCGTCATGGAAATATCCATCTTCGAGGTCGTCGTCTCGCATAACTATCTCGATTTCGGAATCAACGAACGATAATGATAATTGGGACAACGAATCAGATGTGTTAGGAAAACGAAGCTCTCCACGAAGGCTACATGAAAAAGCTTCGTCAACTCTCCTTGGACAAACCTACGCAGACGATAATACTAGTGCAGGATGGAGGTTGATGAACGAAGACTCAAACTCGACTTTGAAATCACACTATGATCGACAAAAATCCCCCCTTTCGGTCTCACAACAAACATCAGCATCTTCGGCACGGGATCTGGCCTTGCGGAAGGAATTTCCTCCTGTTGCACATAGGAGCCCGCTCCTCCAAGCCGATGCGCCATATCAAGACCCGTACGAGACAAAGTTCGAGACCAGCGAGGGATTGACTACGAGAGGAGATGACGGGGAACAATATTATGAGAAAGGGTCTCGGAAAAAGCCTGCTAAACTGGACCTATCAAAGTTGTTTCCTCGGCCTTCACGGAGAAATGCAGGAAAATCAATGGATGGTTCCTCGATAACTCCTTCGGCCTCATCTATGTCGACAGATGGTTACCATACCCCATCGAGCGAGACAAGTAGGCGCAGATTGAAGAAAACAAAATCCAAGGAGTCAATGCAATCACAGGGTATGAGCATTCGATCAACACAATCTCATGATCCGCAGAAGAGCAGAATGGAACGACAACACCACTTGCACGATCATTACGAGCAGACCCTCCGTAGTCCCATGACCATTCCGCGATTAGACCAGATTCCCGAATCTAGGGTTCCACAGCGAACCACTTCGAGAAGCAAAGACGAGATTAGTAGCGCTGCACAATATCACCAATTTCCGACACCCCCAAAGGATGATGGAAAGAGTGCTGCTTCAGGAGGAAAATCAACATTTTCTTGGAAAAATGTTCGATCAAGTATGATTCCACCAAGGGAGAAAACGCAAAGCATGCCCCCACCGAGAAGGGAGGTTATAAACCTTGCACAGAGGAACGTGGAATCATCGAGTTCTGCCAGTATTATATCCAAGGGTTCACGTCGTACCAATGGGAGTGGTAGTGGCGCCATATCCCATGCGGACCTCAAGTTGAACAGCGTGCTTTCTTTATCCTCTGATTCCGAGGATGAGCCATGGGTACAGGAGAATATCAAGACTTCAAACACAAGGGGAGACCGTAGGTCGACGAGTAAAGAGAGAAGTACTCGACAACCGCCGGCAAATGGTGGAGGATTGGCTCCTCGGTATGCACCAAAGAAATCCGATGCTAGCTTTCCGGCCCAGTCGAATAGTTATCTTTCTGTGCCCGAAAAGAGTCCAGCGCCCACCTCGTCCACACAACGATCGGCAAGGAGAGAAGATCCGGCAGCCCACCATGATAACTACCGCAACTCTTCACAACGAGATGCGGATAAAAAAGGCCACAGAAAACATCCCTCCATCAGTTCTGCCCGCTCAGGCCCAAGCATAAAATCTGCTCTCTCTGGAGCATCATTAAGCCCTCTCCCCTCTCATACTCCATCACAACCAACACCGCCCCTCTCTCCAGCTTCTATGAACTTTCGGGAAACGTCTACCGAGAAGACTAGTCGTTTGATGGCAGTTACCCAACAAGAAGAAGCATTGTTATCCGCGCTGCGCCTTAAACGTACCCAAATTCGCGAAAAAATTATCACAGAGCACGAACATCAGGTCTCACTGTCCCCGCCAAGGACGAAGGAATCACATAATTCGGAAGAACGAGTCTTGCTATATCTTGAACCTTCACATGATGATGCACCAGAGCCTTCTCCTGGTTTAAGTGACTACCTAGCTTTTGAATCAGATGAAGAAAGTACACCCCGAGGTAACCACTTCGGGAAAGCTCGCCCTGATTCATACATCGTTGAGACGCACGACCGAAGATATCCAACGACCTCCTACTCAGCAGCGAGAAATAGTACTATTAGTACATCCGGGGGACTCCATCATGCCGAGTCCAAAAGACGGAATAACAATGGTGTGAGGTTCGCAAACGATACGAAGAAAGCACACCCGACTACTACCACGAGAACGACGCGAGCGAATTTCTTATATGACTGATTGAACGATTTCTTTTTCTTGTATAAACAAGATGAGAAGGAGCGGGCTAGACCGTGCGCCTGTAATAGTAATGAACATTTCTCTTAATGTGAATGGAATAGATGTTTCCTTTTAGGGAAGGCGGATACTGCTGCAAGGATACTCTCTTATCATCTGTATTTTCATTTGTCTTTTGTAGAAGCGGGAGAGGGAGAGCCAGAGCGTTGGGGCCGAGCATTTTATACCCATATTTTTGACAGTTTCCTTACTTTTCACCTGTATTCTATAGCATGTAAATCCGAAGAGTTAGATATCTTAGCATATTGAGCAAATATTATAATGGTTTAGAGATACCGGTTTCATGACTTGTGTCGGACTGGATATAGCGATTTCAATAAAAGACTTCATCAAGGTTCAACACAACCTTTGTTTATACGGTCAAACCAACTATGCAAGAGAAATAAATAAATATACCCCAATTCTGAGAGTAATGCCAAATCCAGAAAACCTTTGGATTGTTCTCCTTTTCCAGCTCGCTTACTCTTCGGCCTCCACCCATCGCTTCCATCAAGGTGCTGTTGCAATAACAACAAGTTCCTGTACTCCGTACAAAAGTGCTTTGGCATCTAAACCTGCCGTGTTTCATCCATTTCCCTGGCGAATAAATCGCTGTTTCCGTATTCGTTCATAAGACTAACACAAAGTAAAGTACTCCATGCACAATTTCGATCTCGTAATGTGGTACCTGAATGCTTTTCTCGTCGTGTAACATTTTGGTGATCGTTGGTCGAATCCGATTGGTAGCAATTCCCAACTTCAAGGGAGCGAGCCAATGGAATTTAGCTCCGGGTTGGTAGAAAGTTAGTGCTTCTCATCCACCATGGGCATTGCGAATTAGATAGACCGAAACTTCCGTATATCTATTGCTAATTCTACTGGTGGAAAGCCAATATACCGCTAGAGGGACGCTTTTTTCGTCGTCTCGGCAATCCGTTGTCGAATAGCAGAACTGCTAATCTTGGAAGAAAAATCATTCGATTCACCACCACCACTCTCGTCGCTCGTATCCAGCACATCAACCTCAAACACCTCAAGTGGCTCCCACCCCTTCTCAATCCTCTTATCGTTGACCGCTTGGCCTCCGGATTTGGTCTCACTTGAAACAACCAAGGCTGTGACGGTCCTATCTGTGATGGTAGGTCCAAACGGGTCCTGGATTTCAACACATTCGATCGTGAGAGAACAAGAATTGAGGGTGGTGTGTATGGCCCGGCCGTTTGGAATCGGCTCGTTGAATTGTGAAATTTTGATCTCGCTGTCTCGAGGTGTCTTTGTAAACGAGAGAATTGAAAGCAAGAAATCGACCACGGAGTCCTGGCGCTGTTCCCAGGTTCCTAGGTATTCGGCGTACTTTTTGTTCTTCAAAAGTTCATCGCCAGTGATACCGACAATCAAGCGTCGATTTTGCTTTGAAGAAATGGAGTGAGGTTGTAGAAGTAAGGCAGTAGTTGTGAGTAGAAGTTTGTGACCGGCGTGAAGATGGTCAAAAGTTCCACCAACTGCAACAACTTGGTGGGTAGACGACGTGAATTTCTCTTCAGAGTTCTCGGTTGGAGTTCGATTTTGAATCATAGTGATTCCTCCACTAACAGTCTCCAATTTACCGGAAACTGGGGGGCTTATCTTGTTTGCCAAACGAGTAAAGTTTGCAAGTAGTTTCTGGCCTTCTTCGCCATCGACGGAGAAGATATAATCCCATTGACGACGAGTTGATGCCAAAGTTGGAAGGTCAGTGACCGGGCCAGAACGACTAGAAGGAATTCGATTATCGTCACATTCATTTGACCAAACTTCGGATCTATTATAGTCCAGCAACAGAACTCGGGCGTCGACTGATCCAGGAGTGCCCGTGTCAACATCGACGTCCAGATTAGCACACACTAGACAAAAAAGTCCGTAAAAATTCGCTACAAGGTTTTGTGTAACGCTCCAGAGTTGGCCATCAGATGGAAGTACTACTTGGAGCTCGGTGCTGGTGGGCTGATGTTTGAGGCAGGAAACTGTGGCTGTGATGGACTGTTTATACGCTGCAGAGAGAGACGAGGCGTTCACAAGTGTTGGAGGAGGAGGGAGTAGTAAGAGAGACTTTGTTTTGTCCATGATGGTGGAATTAATAGTGAATCGAGTAGGAGTAAAATGAGGAAGTGAGTGTGAGGATGACGATGAGGGGGAGAAGAAACCTGTCTAAACCCCATGGGGTAGTTTATTTTAGCTCAGTCCCAACGCGGCAGAACGTCGGACAAGGCTGATAAAGACGTGCCTCAATCACTTCTCACTAAAACGAGGCTACATGGAAGATCCTCGTGCTGGCTAACCCTTTCCAAGTAAGCTGCAGCTTACTCACGGCTTACTCGAAGTTTGTTGATTACTCCCCTCGTTAATCAACTCGATGTTACCCGTCTGCGCTTGTAAAATGATTCATCAGAAACGTTTCTAGTATCTACGGGCACAACTTGCACAAGTAAATAATACAAAATGCCTACTTGAACGTGTATGATAATCCCGTGGGGAACCATGCTGTCAAAGTCGAGCCAAAACTTGTCGGGTTGTGCTCTCCATGGCGGTATTAGAGAGACAGACTGAGAGCTCTTTCTGGATTTTGTGGTGGGTGGTGTGGTGCATGGTCGTTCTTGGTTGGTAAATGATTTTTCCTCCTACCGATCTAGGATAAGAAATGATACCTGCTCAATAGCCAGGCTAGCGCTAGCGTTGGCTGACCTACCAGGTCATATCTTGAACACAAGTTTGTATGCAATCAATAATCATCAAAAATCTGTCTTTAGATTTGATAAGAAGAGTTCTCAAATGCCCCATCATCGCATCTGTGGCCAGCGAAAACAACAACGAAAGAAAGAGCGCGCTTTGAATACATTTAACCCTGTCTATCCCGAAGAGTTCATTAATTAAAGAAAATGAGAAAGAAAAAAGAGGTTGTACACAATCCCCATCCCCAATTTCATCCTCTAATTTTGCGCCCTTTACCCCAATTCCTCAATATATTCGTACCCGTCCCAGCATTTTTCTAGCAGTCTGCCCAACCAGAAAATATGTTCTATTCCCGAGAAACATCACGACCGAAAGCTTTTGATTTGAGCCAGTCGAGAACGACGAGGACACGATTGCGGGCTGCAATGGGTTAGATTTTGTGCTGAAGGAGGAAGTGGGAGAGGAAAACTTACTGCTGAAGCACATGCTCAAATAAGCACTTCGCCAGAACAAATATGTCAATCCACCACCACTGGCAAAGTTTCCATTCAACCAGCTAACATCAGCAACAGCTCTATCGCTTCCAATATATGCCAAAGATCCTTGGTGGGTGTAGTGGAATGGCTTGATGTCCTTGATTCTTCGCAATTGCTTCTCGTGTGCCTCGATATCTTTTGCAATGGATGCAGCATCCCCAGGCTGGAGGTTGAGAGAGGAGCTCAAATCGTGGATTTGTTGCTCAATGGCTTCGCTCTTAGCCATGGTGTTGAAGAGTCGAGCAAGGAAAGCACCTTCTTGACCAGCTACTTGTGCAGTTGGTGCATATCCAGCGACGGCGCAATCGCCTGTTGCCCAGATATCCTTGGTACCTTGAACGACAAGATACTCGTTGACAGCAAGACCTCTTCGAGAGTCCTTTTGAGCGGGGATACTGTTCATTAGGTCCTTGACGATGGGTCGGACGGCGTTTCCGGTAGCCCATACTAGTAATCCGTATGGCATGACCTCAGTGGTCTTCTTTCCGTCTGGACCAGTGGCTTCAGCCTCGACTGTTGTCTCGGTAACCCTCTTCACTGCGGTTTTTGTTTTGATTGTAATTTTCTCCTCCTTGAAAGTCGATTCGGTGTAATCAATCAATTGCTTGGAGAACATGGGAAGAACGTTTGGCAGAGCTTCGATCAGTGTGACCTTGAACTTATCACTAATCTCGGGAACCCACTTCTTGATATCTTGGTCGAAGAAATCCTGAAGCTCTCCTGCGAATTCGACTCCGGTAGGTCCACCACCGACAACAACCATGTGCAAAAGACGCTCAACCTCCTCGGGCGTTTGGTCCTTGAAAGTCGCAGTCTCTACACAATCCATAATCTTTGTTCGGATCTTCTGTGCGTCGCCGATTTCCTTCAAGAAACATGAATTCTCCTTTACACCTGGAATTCCAAAAGTAGCATTTTCAGCACCCACGCTCACAACAAGCATATCATATGCAACCTCCGTCTTGCTTGTAGCTCCCTTGATATCCGAATTGTCGTCAATCTGGACCACTTTCCTATCCGGATCAATCTTTGTGGCTTCGGCTTCGTAGAACTTCACGGCAGATTGCTTATGTCGGGTTATGCTTCGAATGGGCTCCATAATGGAACGGTGCTCGACGGTACCGGTCGTACATGATGGGAGGAGAGGTGTGAAAAGGAAGTAATTTCGGGGCGAGATGACGATGACGTTGTAGTTGCTAGTATCAAGCTTCTTGAGCAGAGAGACAGCTCCCCATCCAGTACCTAGGTTATTTGTTAGAGACGCTCACTATGGATCCGGAGCAAAAAGAGGGGTAAATACCCAGAATAACGAGGTTCTTTTTAGTTGGGTCAGGCTCGAATTGTTCATCGGGATGTCGCAGGTCCCAAACGCCATAAGCAAGATAAGCAGTTCCTCCGATCAAAGAGAGATATGTAGCACGCCAAAGGAAGGTAAAGTAACGGAATCGCCTGGCTTTCTTCGCTGGAGCCGGTGCCACATCTGCATAGGCGCGACGGAAGCTCTTTTGCAGGTCGTGGTTCTTGTCGTTGAGGTTCGGTCGAGCCCGAGTGACAAAGGAGCGCGAAGAAGCGGCAAAGTTTCGTCGCATCGCATTACCGGTATTGGAGGCATTGCTGCGGGCAATGCTGAGGCCAATTGACGTGGTTGACACTGGCAACCTCATCATCGCTCTGGTAGTGGCCGCCATTCTCAATTGCTTGTTGAAATGGAAGGTGGTGAGTTGGGAGGGAAAGGGAGCCGAGAATTCTGTGAGGCCGAAATAAATTGAGAGCTTTTTCTAGCAGTCGGGTGCAGCCAGCTAATCGGAGCTACTGGTACCCACCACCCCCGTTCATCAGCCACAGCTCGAGCGATAAGCGTGCATACAATAGGCAAATACTACAGGAGGTAGCAAATCACAGCGCAGTCAATGAGCAGCAGAAGAAGCAAGCATCGCAGTGCGTGGGGTCGAGATGTCCGTTGCTCATTCCCATTGAAAATCCCTCAGAACTGGAAATCTCAGTGAAAAATCGGTTCCTCTTCTTATATATACTCATCCTCTTGACCACAAAAACTTGCCTACTCTACACCCGGTAGCCCGGCGAAGTTACTTTGTCTTGTACCGGACGCAGGGAGAAAAATACCTCCCTCAGCCTACGCCACAGCCACTAGCAGGGGGTTCTTCCCGAAGGATGGATTTTCCGCCAAGTGGTGAGCCTCAAATAACGGGCAGTCAGAGCAGTCACCTCAGTTCCAAGATTTTCTTTCTCGCCGAGTAGCGTTGTCCAATTTTCCAAAGAAGATACATTGAAGCTGAGCAAGAGGAAGGGGTTTATAAGAGGAAGGGGTTTAATTATTTTTCTTGCGCGTTCTCCTCACGCAGAAGTTCTGTGACCTCTCAACAGCTTGAGGTCCTCGGGGATTCCAAAATTCAACTTCATCATCCATTGTTTACTTGATCGAGCCTTTTCAGTCTTCCGCTGCTCCGTTATTGTCAGATCCACAGTGCTTCGTTACGCCTGGACCCTGTCTTGTGTTGTGCCATGTTCAAGCGGACATAGGGAAGCGAGTTCAAGTAATCGGGGAAAGCGATGGCATTCGTAATGTTGTTTTTTTTGGAGAAGAGGGGTTGAACGTCGAAGAAACTCGAGGACAAAAGGGTCTGGACGACGAGTCAAGGACTTAGAAACAACCTCGGTATCGACGAAAAGAGATATTGAATAACCTTTGCGTTTCTCAATCGAGTTCAAGAAATGGTCCTTAAATTATTCAAGAATCGAAGCGAGGCTTGTTTGCTACCACTTTATCGTACTGTAAGAAGCTCTGCGAAACCCTACTTTCACTCCGTTTTTGCGAAACGGTCCTGGGATGATCAGAAGCATTGTGGGAGAAAATCGAGGAGGATGAACGACTTGGTTTTGTGATTCTCCTAAAGATTCTCTAACCATGTTCGTAATTGTTCACGAGGGATGGCATGTTCGCAAAATAATGATGGACAACATTGAGGGTGTTTCGAAAAAGAATTCTCGTGACTGGATGGCTGAGAAGGGTTCAAGTGAAGCAAATTAATGGCAGTGACACTCCGGGGCAGTTTGTAGATCGGGGGGGGGGTTATTATCAAACTTTCTAATATTTGGACCAGGATAGTTTGCTATACCAGGTTGGAACTGCTGCAAGCTTACCAGGTTATCGGTCGCTTCTGCTTAAGATCAAATTTCCTCTTGCCTATCCTCCTCTTTCTTGGGTTCTCTTACCATACAATAAAGCTTGATACTCGTACCCTCATCATCACAATCTATTGTTTTGACAAAATGAAATCCCATGGACTCATACACCTTGATATTGGGCACGTCGCGACTAGATTCCAGATAACATCTCTTCCCCTCTTTGTCAGCTTGTTTCGTGACTTCTCGGGCGAGTGCCTTGCCGATGCCCTTTCCCTGGTGTCCCGGTTTGACTACCATGATATTGAGGAAATAATAACCATTGGGATCAGTCCAGATTTCGGATTGGGCTTCAGCTTGACGGGCCTTCCATATCCAGTACCGCTGCGAAATTGATCAGCCAAGTCTTGAGCCAAAAGTCAAAGCAGTCTCAGTTCGACGGAAAGGAATCATCCAGACTGCTCTTGAATCTGAAAACACAAGCTTATTCAAGTGTGAGAACGCTCTAGATGCCCGGTGAACAGTGCGTCACGTGCTCCGGTGGGATAAAAGGGTTGAGGAGTGCTTGAGCAAGAAGATGATGGAAGAGAAACAGATCGTTGAAGGGGGGGACGCTGTTTAGAAAAGATGAAGCCATCTGGGCCCAAGAACACACACAACGTCCTCGAACTTGAACCTCTAGAGAAAGAATCATCCATGTCCAAGTATTGGACTTCAAATAGATGGGGATGCGTAATTTGGAGTACGCAGCACTTCCCAAAGAAGGGTTCGCATAATTTGAGTTGACTGACCGATAACCCCAATCAGGGCTAGTCAGTACTAGCATAGTCAGGGTGGTTCATCGACAGCGAACGAGGCCAGGCTATAGCCTCGTTGCCTTTTCTATATTCCAGGGAAGAATGAAACAATGAAGCAGTACACACACACCTTGACATTCAACCCTCCTCGTCCGTACCATAGATTCATCCCCACCTGATTCATCCACAGTCGCCAACCTTCAAACCACTCTCCCCACGTTTCCTTCAGCTCTACGGGTCTTGGGGGCATCCACATGGCAATTCCCAGTACCTCGTCAGCAGCCTCACTCTGAGTGTCTTTAGCCACATAGAAGAGAGCATTACGAATTCCCCATTGACATCGAATGCCTAAGGAAACCCGATTTCTGTTTGGGTCGAACTTTGGATCATGTCAGTCTGTACAGCAACTAGAAAGAGTTCAAATCAAGCCAAAAGCTATCTGCCGCTTTTCAAACAGAAACCCAAGCTTCTTGACAGGCCGGAAAATTAAAAAATCAATAAGCGAGCTGAGCACGTTATGACTTGTGGTCGTACCTTGGTTGAGTCTGAGTAAACAAAGAGAGCATATGGATCATCCTTGAAGGCTTCCTGGATCGCGGTTATGGCGCCGGGGACGTCTTGAGAAGTTAAACGGGAGATCGAAACCGGCATCTTAGTCCAAGGTTCTTGTTGGGGTCAGCGGTCAGAGAGGAAAATTCCGGTATCCGTCTTTCAGTATCGTGCCCGAGAGACTGTGGCTGCATCAAGCAAGGTGGAGGGGTCGGTTCAGAACAAGAGACTGATGCTCTCCATGGAATGCTCTACCGTGCTTTGTACGAGGCACAGGCTCTTTCCCGATCTGTCGTCGCTGTGCGGGGTGAATTAGCGCGGTGGTCTGCAGCTGGCAGTATGTACCTCCGTACAAGTACAGTACGAAGTGCGGTGTACTCGTGGTTATGCATAAGGTCAAGGGAAGACGATTTGGAAGTCGTCTCGACTCTCGACTCTCGACAGCGCGATGGTGTTTGAACCGTGGATGTGAAGATGTGAAGCTATTCAAACTCTGGTAGCGAGGCATCAAGCAGAAATCGGAGCAAATCAAGGCGTCGCTGAGGAGAACCTTGGACGGGATCAATATCGGAAGACAATTCATCCATACCAGTGCTCTGACCACCCCTGGGTTCCTGAAACTGGTCTCTGAAACGGCCTTCGACGCAGAAATGGAAGAATCGCCACAACACCACACCTTAGGACCAGCAAGAACCGTCCACCTCCTGAGTCCTGATGCACTGATGCACTGATGCACTGATGCCCACTTTGCTGTGGCTGCGGCGCTCTTCACACGCAATGCCTTTTTCACGCCTGCTCATCCAAGCCCTCTCTTCCAACCAAGATGACACCCCGTCCCTGCCTCCTGGTCTCAACCTCAGAAGCTCTCACGAGCTGCTTCTGTCCCGCAATTGAGGTGCTTGGTCCCAAACCTCCAAGACGTTCAGGGACCTCCCTCTACACACGTTCGGCTCAGGCCCTCAGGCTCTCTCAATAGAGTCAACACTCAAATTCCAACCTCCACCAGGCTGGAATCCACGCGGGTCCCAGGGGCAAGTACTCCGTACAAGCAAGGTTCTCTCGTGGAGGTCTCAAGGATGGAGCATCTCCTAGAGACTGGTCCACTCCCCTCCACTTGAGATCGTTGATCGAAGCGATCCCCACTTACAGCTGTACACTTGCATGACCTTCCCGGCCCATCTCGTCTACTCTCCACTCTCTCATGGGTCTTTTCTCCCAGGCTGGCTGATACACTCACTCTTCCTTCCCTTCCATTTCCTTCATTCTCCTTACCTACTTTCTCTCCACCACCATTTTTCACTTCTCCGCACGACTGGCTCGTGACTTTTATTCTTTTGTCGATGCATTTATAGGATCAGGGGGATTTGGATTGGATATCAATCGTTAACTTTCGCTCATTCATTCTGGCCTTCCGGAATTAGGTGCGGTCCGTGTTTAGTGGAGGATGAATACGACCATGGCACCGTTGGACAAAATACCGCATGGCTCCTTAGAGGATTTGGAGCAGCGCGATTCCCTCGCTGTGCGTTCATTAAGGAGGCGGAAAGGCGATGGGAATGACAACGATGATAGCGACAGTAAGGGACGACGAAAGGACACCTCCGATGGCAATGGGGATGGGAAGGGAAGCGGGAACGGAAATGGAGGCGGTGGGGGAGGTGGAGGTGGAAAAGACGACGACAATGACGATGATGGTCCAGAGAAGGCTTCGAAGCCAGGCAAGAAGAAGAGTGCAGCAGCAGAAGCCCCATTGCCAACAGGACTGCCAGGTCTACCACCACCACCACCTCCTCCTCCTGGTGGTCCACCGGGATTGCTACCTGGGCCTCCTTCAACACCGCTAGAGACAAATGCTGCCGCCGCTTCAAGTACCAACATACCTGTACCCAAGCCTGCAGCAGCATCGAGTTCGACACCAACCGCTGCCATCGTCATAACGACCACACCTCTCTCTACGCCGAGTTTACCAAGTGCGGCTCCTACGACAAACTCTCTGTCCCTTCTAAGTCCTTCAGCCGTAAGTAGAGCGGAAATCTGGATATAATTACTGTTTACTAAACTCGATTAGACCTTTATCTCCTCTTTATTTCCTACGACGGTTGCACCATCAGCTGTTCCAACTTTGGCTACTCAAATATCAGAATCCCTGTCGACTCCTCAACAGCCTCGAAAGGGCGAAGATTCAAGTGACAATGGAACCAGAACCAGACGGCCGTTCACGTTCACAAAACGGCCAGGGTCAACTGTGACTGAAATGCAAACCGTCATGGTAACTGCTCAAAGTGCCATCGCAGCACCCACTCCCTTGCCAGATTCAGATCCACCAAAACCAGATAAAAATAACGACGGCATCCCCAATAACAATAGGTTCAAGGGAAATAAGGGTAACAGGAATAAAGGGGACTTGTCTCCAACTGCTGAACGACTTTTGATTGCCGCCGGTGCCATTGGTATGTTTTTTTAGTCAGGGGAGGGAGAAAATGGTGGCTAACATCTAAATAGGTGCTTTCATCATCATCATGACCATTGTATATCTCGTTTTGATCCGGAAAAGAATTGATCCATGGAGCAAGGTACGAAGTAGAAAAATTCGGAAGGGCGGCAACCGAGGCCTATACGGCTGGCGGAGAGAGAGCAATGCTTCAGAAGCCCCACCATCATATCAAGGAGATGAATATGGATATCCTGTCGAGAAGAAAGACCCTCGATACGATCCTTCCTATCCTCCAATCATCAAGCCAGTGACTTTACCGCCCCTCGCAATTCCGGATTTTCCCGCAACAACAGTCAACACAGTCACGCGCGGCGATTCGCCAAATCAAGCGCACGCTGCAGCTCTATTCGGTGGCTACTCGCCTCATGAAAGTCCTATCTCTGATCCTCCAGCTTCTTATAACAATACTGGAAGACAAGACACATTCCCTAAACGACAACCTTCCGACGCGAACACCAGCTATGGCCTCACCCAAAGTAGCATGTTTACACAACAGACAACTAATCTGCAGCCTACAAATCAGGAGCTAAATCACATGAGCTACATGTCATCGCTTTCCTCCGGGTTTGGAGACGGCCTCATTATTCCTGACCCCTCAAACCCAGATGCTCCGATGCAAGGCTATCGACAATCTCGCGCACCGGGGACATTTTCCTGGATGCAACCCACCGGACAACAGAAGGGGGATCGAGATACTGTTTACACTACGACATCCGAAGCACCACGTTTCCGAACCGTCAACTCCTGGGTAGCTCACCAAGCAGGACGAGTGGACGGAACGAAAACAGCCGAACCTAATGTACCAAAAGTCCCAGCCATTCCCCAGACACACCAACGAAGTATCAGCGAGGACCCAGTCTTCAAGTATCACCCTGGCGACGAGGTACAAATATCCCGCGGTTCCAGAGTCCCCAGCGTGATTCTCGATCGCAAAATTGGCATCGACAAATAATCGACAACCTCACTATTTTTTTCCTTGCGTCTGGTGGAAATGCGAAAGGGAAGATAGATACCCTGTAAATGAAAAGAGAGAGAGGAGGACTATAGCCCTTCAATTGTATATATAAAGGGCGAAGCAGAAATTTGACCTTGTTTGGGCCTGGAGCCTTGGAAAATTGTTCTAATGAGTTGAGAGGGAGGAGGGGATATATTTCCGTTGTGTTCGTTTTTATGGATTTGCATGGCACTGGGGAAGGGAGGCAAGCATATGAAATCGGCGGACACTTCTACCTCTTCTCTTTTTTGTTTTTATGATCCAAACACACACACAACAACAATACCTTATTATATTAATCGGAAACGGGGAATGATGGTGGTGGTTGGGAGAAGGAGCCTGGATACTTATATTCAAGATTGTGGGATCTGTGGATGGAGAACGGGTTAGCCTCAGATAGTTTGAATAAAAACAGATGTTCTGATGATGTTTATGTGCTTTTGCTTTTTTCTGCGAGAGAAATCAGATGAAGATGTGACCTGGCTGCGTTTGAGCTTTGACTCATTGACACTTGCGATGTTGTAGATGGGTGTTGAGAATCAGAATGTTGGTAGCAGATTGTTTGGACAAAATACGCGGAAGAAGCTTATCCACCGGAAGCTCTAGATCTTCATCTCAACTTGAGATTTGAGGTTGGCTTGGATTGTTGTGTCTTCTGGGTTGTTGTGATCTACTTCGTGCTCACTTGTGAAATGAAGGTCCTTGGTTCACTCCCCACATATCAAAAGGATATTTTCATCTGTCGCAAGTTAATCTGAGTAATTTTCGTTACCTGCGAAATGAGATAAGCTAAATCGTTGAATTAACTCATCCCATTATGATAATCTCTCCTGACAAAAGGGGATCATTTCAGAAAACTGAAACTCCGTTGTCTCCATCCTGTTGCATTTCACCACGACCGAATCGATCTTGGGAAAACACCAAGAACGTGTCTGCGTTGAGGAAAAACCACAAACGAAAATTACATAGCTGTGTCCGCACTCGGGGTATCTCGTGGTGGATTTGTCAAGTGTTTTCCCGACCGGTTGTGGAAACGAGTTGGTTCCTGAAAAACCAGATTACTGGGTCAGAGTGCCTGACTTGGATTGGTTTCGCCGCAGCGGTCACGCTTGTCTGGGTCGTCACCCAAATGATCGAGAACATTTCCCCATGTTGAGCAGAAAAGAGGGGCCATGATGCTCTTTTTGACGGGTTCCACTATCTTCTCCAAACTTGACAGGCTGTGGTTTGCCGAGGGGCAGATATTGAAGCGAGACTGGGGTGGGGCTCGACTCGGTTGACACACGTATTAGACATTTTGAGTAAATACTCAAGCGATTGATATTAGAAGAGGTGAAGAACTAACTCTTGTGTGTTCAGAGGAAATATTTGCAAGCGGGTATTGGAGTTCTGAGAGTTCCCTTGAACAAACAAGGATGCGGCCGTGCCCCCTTAAAATAGAAATGTATACTACTCAACCAATCATATGAATCCCGGTCGTTTGCTGATGGGCGTGACAAGTGGGACAAGCCACAAGCAGGACAGCCTCGAGGGGAAACACATTCTCGGGAGCGACTCAGCCTCATTATTCAATACACGTTGTTGACTCGTCAGCCAGCCCCGCGTACGGTATCCAGAGTCCGCGACTTGCGATCCGCAGCAGCAAATCGAATCCGAAATATTCAAACCTCTCAGCTCCACCAGCCACTTATTCCCTATCCAGATTCCTGCACAGAACGACCATGATCCCGTCGCCTGACCTCCTTCAACCTCTTTCCCACACCTCATCCTCACCTACTTAGAAACCGATCACGAGCAACCTTTCCGCCTATCTACCATACTCGTACCCTAGACTGCCAACTTGCAACTCTCCCTCCTCGATCCTAGAACACCTCCCTCCTTCTGCTGCCTGCCAGCAGCCACTTCAACGGCGATATGTTGGACGAGAACCTCCCTACCTTCTACATCAAAGCCTCGACTTCCGATAACCCTCTCTCGAGCGTCATATACCTGACCCAAAATGCCTCCGAACTCAACCCAGAGTACTCCCTTCGAAAACCAGATCCCGCTCTTCCGGCCTCAAAGAACTGCTACGCCGTGGCCTTGTACGATTCATACAGCCCCGAAGTCCTATACGCAGAGGTCTTGGTGCAACCAGAATGGACACAGCCAACCCTCTCAGCGGCCGAACTTCGCGCCCAAAACGGGATTCCAGCACCCCCGGTACCCGTCGTTCCCAATTCATTTACAATTCAACTATACAACCCAGATCAACAGGTCAAGGTACGTCAGATAGCGGGGACATGGAACCGGTCTGAATACTGGGAGTTTGAGATGCCACAGTCTAGTTTCCGACTTCCCTCAGCATCAGCGTTGGATCGGACACAAGATGATCCAGCAGCTTCGGATGTCACACCAAAGATATCATTCAAGTGGAAAAGAGATGGAAAATTAACGAGGGATATCTCTTGTTATCTAGCCGGGAAAACGACAGCAGATGGGAAGAAGAACAAGGAACCAGATATCATCGTTGCGATGTACAAAAGCGGCAAGGACCAAAATTCACTGACGCTCTATGAACCAAACATGCACCGAGTAGACGTGGAAGATGTGAAAGGGCTAGAAGTCGTATTCTTGTTGGGTGCCGCGGTGATAAAAGATATCTTCTTCAACGCCAGTCGAGAAATGTTTAACATTGGTACCCCATCCGCAGCACAAAATTCCAAACGGAAGAACAGCGGACCTGTGATTGGAGGGCGTAAGAACAGTGGGAGTACCCCTCCTATGATGACAGGAGCTGTATTCCAATCTTCCAGTCCACCGCGGATGAACAATATCCCACCCTCTCAAATTCCCCCTCAACAAGCAAACCGAAGGCAACAGCAAGCCCAGCCAACATCCCGCCCTCCTCCAACAGATCCCAGAACCCAATGGGAGATAGATGCCGAAACCGCACGTCTGAAAGCTATCGTGGCAGAAGAAGAGCGCAAAGAAAAACTCCGTGAGAAAGAAGTTCTCAGAGAACAAAAACGGATAAAAAAGATGCTCGAGGAAGAAGAGCGAGAACGACAACGTCGAGAAGCAGAAGTAGCACGCGAAACCGAGCGTCTGAGGAAAGAATATGGTGTTCCTGCTTCTCCTCAACAGCAACCTCAACGTGTGCAATTTCAACAACATCCCCCTTTACCGGCTCGTCCACATTCGAATTCTCTGGGACATCAGCAAGGAGGAATGCCACAATATCAAAGTGCGCCACACACCCAACCGGTGCCTCATCAGAGGCCCATGAGTACTTCTTCTGTTCATCAGAATAGTCCATATCTTACTGCCCCTTCACAGGGTGTAGGAGCTAGCGCGAGTGGCTTTTTTAGTAATTTGACTCACGGAGGGAAGAAGGTGCAGAAGAAGAAGAGTGTTTTCTTTTGAGTTATGGTGCCAATGAATGAGCAGTGGGGGATTCGAAAGATCCTGTTTTTCTTTCTTCATGAATTGAATGGCATGGCATGGGCATGGAAGCCTGGAGTTTGGTTGCGTGGTTCCTCCTTTGGGTTATTGGGTCGGAGTTTGCTTGGCTCGTTATCTTTGACGAGGAAAAGTCAGGTTATCAATTGGAAAGGTTTGGGCTTCTGATGTGTGAGATGGAATAGGATATGATGAATACTATGAATATTAACTATTACTATTACGAGCTGCATTTCAAGTTCATGGCATATCTTACCTCATGAAGCATGATACAGGTAGGTTAATTTTCGAGAGGAATTCGAATTCAGTCATTCAGTGCTAATACTACGAGAATGTGGCGAACTATACTCTGCCAAGAAACCATACCGCCACCAGCCAAATGTCTGCCCGCGCTCTACGACAAAAAGCTACTCCAGACCAAAAACCGAGGTCCTAAAGTGCAGAAGGGCTGGTTGATAATACCCCAAGTTCACATCCACGACTACTATATTAAAACACTAATCGTAGGCGTGGCGCATAAATTCTACTGGCCCTACGTCCCTTCGGGAGTAGGTGTATTTAATTAGATTATATAGCGTCCGTAGCTTAGCTTGACCCGACTTATTCCCGAAATAGTTTTATATATAAACTTTACCTAAGGTATTTTTATTTTAAAGCACTAAGTAGAAAGAAATCAAATTAATTCATTTTTTAAAACTATTATAAATATTGAAGCTATTCCTACTACTTCCGTCGTACCTACTTCTATTATTAAAACCATAGGTATTGTCCTGAATCTGTGTACGATTAATAGCCTAATTATTATGATTTAATTGAGAGAACCGAGCCTGGGGTTAGTGAATTATATACTAGGGGAGAGGTGGTATACGGGGCCGAATTCTTAACAACTTTGTCTACTATTAGTATACTATAAAAAGCGTGAATAATCTATTATATACGCTGTTTAATTTTATATAAGAAGTGATTTACAGAAAGTTCTAGTATGAGTTTTATAAAAGCTAGTGATACTATACCTCCTGATAAGTTGATCACTTTACGGAAGTGGATTAACTATACTTACGGTGGGTAAGCCACGAACGCCACATAATCTAATTAAAAACACCTACTCCCTGAGCTTGCGGAGGGCCAATAGCGCCACGCCTACGATTAGACCTTTTGTGCTATGCTCGAGAAGGGACAGATCTTGAACATTAAATTCTCAGTGAAGTCGAGGCATGAGAAAGTCTGAGGCTTCACTCTCGTCTAAATCTTGCCGTATAATAAGAGCTTCTTTGGATAGCATTCTCTCTGGGATCCTCCATTTGCACTCGCTCAGTTTGGCTCACAACAATATCAATCCTTCTAACGTTCTGTTTAAAGAAGATGGGACACCGGTTATTATTGATTTTGATAGCTGTTGGAAGGTTAGGGACGAGCTGAACGGGAGAAAATACTAAACCTTTACGTGGTACGACCCTGAGGTCATAGTAGTATCAGAGAAAAACTATCTTCATGCTTTTACGGAGTTGCGAACCTGGCTGGGGATGTCAAGTAAAGAGTATCTGTTCAAAGGCGGTTGAAAGGAGATCGCATTCCTTTGGAATGAGTTGCAGAAGGTAGTGGATTTGGGGAGGGGGGTATGTCTTGCCAGTCTTCACACTTTGATTTCCCGTAGCATGTTGTTGTTGAGGACCCACGTCGGATCCTGAGAAAATCTCAATAATCACTCGATAACAGCGGTGTGTTTGCTCATCTGGTGACTGAATTTTGTAATTAGCATTACTACTAATACCTTCGAACTGCCTCTATAATACACACGCTCATCCACACACGTACTTCGGTCTTAGGTTTTGCAAGCGACCCCCTTTAAAAAATCTCGCTAAAAAGCATCTTCTTCATTTTTTAATATAATGATTGTAAAGGACTGACCAATTCCGGATGTATGTACAGCATCGAAAACCACCAGCCCGGGTATCATAAAATAGGATGGAACGAATGGCATATTTGCTTATTCTGTATAAACCAGCACACCCAGTATGCATAATCCCCTAAGCCGTTGTCGCAACTCCATTCTTCTCTCCCACTCTCTCCTCGTAGGCCTCCCAAGCCTTCCTCCTATACCTCTCCGCCTCATCCACAGGATCAGCCGAAAAGATAATCCCCCGTCCCACAATGACAATATCATTGCCCATCAGACCAACAATCTTCTGCGGCGTATTGTACTGCTGACCCTTCCCATCTCCCGCAACTGCGGCATCCTCGTCTTCTTCTTCCGGTGGCAACTGACATCCAGGAGTCATATTGATAAACTGATCGTCTGGCTTCTCATTCAGACTCTCCTGAGCCACAAAACCCATAACATATTCAGGATGTTCCCTGGCCGCCTCTACACAAGCATCCGTATACTCCTTGTTCATAAAATTTCCCTTACTCGACATCTGCGCCAAAATAAGCAGTCCCCTCTCAAGCGGCGCCTCCTTGATACCCTCCAAAAGATCATCCTCAAAGTCCAGATAAGTCCGTGGCGAATTAACTGGTTCAAAATGCTGTGAAACCGTCGTGATACTGACAATACTAGCCTTCCTCCCTGCCGCCGCCTGTGCCGCCTGTTCAATCTCCAGAGACTGGTACTTGGGAATTGGCGTGGTGGTTTTATCGTCGTCCTCATTATCAGAATCTATACTCTCCGCCCGGGGCGTTCCCACCGAGATATCAGTCTTAACCTCATACCTCTTCCTCTCGCGCCACCGCGCCGCTGCCTCGGCCAGCGCATCCACAGCCGCCTTCCCGGGAATCATATTCACATTCGTAATATGGCTCCATTCGATGATCTTGGCCGTGCCCTCGGTATATTGCAGTTGCACTGTATTGCCTATGTCCCCAAACTTGCGGTCTTCGAAGATTAGGAAGCCATGTCTGCGCGCGAGACGGGCGAGTCGTGCGCCAGTTCCGGTGGAGGGGTTGTAGTCCCAGTTTGAGATAAGGTCGTAGTGGGTTTTCAGGACAACGATGGAGGGGCCTAGGGCATTGGCGAGGGCGAGGAGTTGGTTTGTGGTGGAGACGTCGGCGGAGAGGCAGAGATTGGATTTCTTGAGGACCATGAGGCGGAGGAGGTAGGTGGTGAGGGGGTGGGGGTTGGTGGCTGCGCGGGTAGAAAAGGAGGCTGTCGTTATGGGATGGAGGGGTTTGGAAGACATCTCGAGTGGTCGAAGGAGGGGTACGAGGGTGGGTTGTGGTTCGGTGATGGTTGGTGGTTTAGTTGAAGAAGAGGGAGGGAGAGTGAGGGAGGGAGGAAGGGAGGAAGGGAAAGAAATGAGGCTCGGGTGTGTACTCGTAGAGTTGGGACGACTCGTACGAGGAGGAGGCCTGTTGTGCCTGGGTTAGATTTGGTCTCGTTAAGAGTACAGGATGCGATCGATGTTGGTGTGTGGTTGGGTTGGAGACGAGTTGATTGGTTGGACAAATCGGCACTTATTTCGTGACTGCCGCCCGCTTTTCCTCGCTTGGACCAGGGCAAGAATCATTTGAGCTTAAACTGAGCTGGGGTGGAAGTATATGAAAGTTTATATTGGCGAGTTGTCTTGGGATCCAGAATGAAAGATTAAGAACACTACCCTATGAAACTTGAAAACCCAAGTAGGTGGATGGCTTGATAGGCCCTCCTGAATTTTGATACATTACCTTCTGTATTATTATCTTAATAGCTTTGTTTTGTCTCTTTATCCAGTAACTCTTCTAAATAATTTATTTATAGTATCTATACATTTACTTACCCTCCCTCTAATATAGCCCTAGTTTAAGACTTGGAATATCACTTCACTCGAAAAGATCCTAACTTCACTTTGCTAAATAACACCCCCCCGCGTCTCAAACCCGAAGAGAACATTCTAACCTATCGTTAGACCAGTAGAGTAAATGAGCAAATCATAGTAAATACTCCTCGATTATACTCGTCACTGGCTAATAAACTAAGATGACAAATACCCATCGAGTAGATCCTATGAATATAATCTCTTTTATGGGAGCCTGTCAATAGGACTCTACTTGGTAGTAGTCTTGGTGTAATTCGACTTTCTTGCCTTGGTTGTACGAAAACAATTTTAGACAAGTACAACACTAATCTAGAAGATCCCTGCAAGTCTTTAGAGCAATTGTATTCAAGCAAGATGTTCGCAGAATAGTACTCACTCCTTCACTCGTCTATTCCACACGCTAGACAGAAGTCCCTAAACTCCCAACCATATACAATTACGTCTTCCCAAACACTCAACTCACAACCACGAGCCTACCCCACGTCACAAAAAAACAAGTCAAGTAAGTCATTCCACAATTGAAAACATCTCTCTCATTCAAGTATTCCCCATCCCCCCATCAAAATTCCATGAACCATGACATCGTCCCGCCGAGTCATCCTCACTTGATACAAAAAGTCTGTTAAATCCCCCCCTCCCCAAGACTTGCGGTACCCTACCCTACCTACAAAAATAAAATATACCATACCATAACATACCATGTCCCTTTCCCATTTCCAAATCCTACATTTCACCCACATCTGGCTACATTTCATCCCATATACGCACGCACTACCTTTTCTTTCTTTCTTTCTTTCTCAAACATACACACCCCATCCATCCCCGAAGAAGAGATGCCCAAGATCTCCTTCCCACTCTCAAAACACACACCAGAAGACCTCCGCTCTCAATAAAAAAGGTAAGAACTAAAAACAAACACAACAACTCCAAGCCATAAAAGTCCCCCCCAAAAAAACAAGACTCGAGCTAGCCAGGAAGAAAATTGATCCCTCAGAACAAACTTCCCTCCCAATCCATTTCCCAATATACATACAGATAGATTTCCCTCATCCCCTTCCGCTTTCCCAATAAACTCATCAACGGAATGAGAAGGGCAAAGGGAGAGAGAGAGAGAGATAGAGATAGAGAGAGAGAAACAAAACGTGTTGATCTAGATAAAAGTTTCGCTATGCAATAAAGCAGACCAACCCCAAGTGTCCATCTCGAAACGCGAAATTGTTCTCATCACAAAACATCGACAACATATTCAGCTTTCCTCATATAATTCCCCCAGGTGGTTCATAACCCGAAGAACTCTGATACGACCGTCCCATATTCCCATCCAGCCCCGCGCTCCCGGGAACATCTCCAGCCTGAACCTCCGTATTCGACGTCAACTTCCGTAACATGAACATCGGTTTCTTGCCTTCTTTGTCCAGTTGTTTGAAAAGAATCAGCGGTTTCTCCGTCATGCCCAGACACCTCTCCTGGTCCCCATAAACGATATATAATGCGTATTGCTCCCACGGCGCGTTGATGTTGTATTTCTTCAGAGCCGCGGGGAGAACTTTGTAACATGGATCTTCCATACTGACACGAAAAGATTTGAATATCTCCACTGATGCCCCACCCCCTCCTCCACCAGAAGGCGTATCAAGAGCCGGAGTTTGGGCCCCTGCTCGTGACGGAGCTGGTTTCGTTGATTGGCGGGAGTAGGTTGATGGTTGGTATTCGTTCTCGAAAGTACTGCGGGATGGAGTGGGTTGGTCAGAACGATTGTTGTATGATCGTGCACCAAGGGTAGAGGTATTGAATGTTGGAGGCGAAGTAGGTGACGGTTGGTTTGGTGATGGATAACCGGGTGATATAGCGGCGCCAGAACCACCATTGGCAGCTAGAAGTGAAGAAGATTGAAGAACTGCCCTCTCAGCAGCGTTAGCAGGATCCAACGTTTGTTCCATGGACCTTTCGTGGTTCATATAAGTTGGTGACGCATTTTTCGGTGGCTCGAAAAACAGTTTTTTGGTCGAAAAGTTTCTCGACAACCCGCCTCCGGACTGTGAATTGGGCGTTGGCGCAGGTGGTGATATTGTGTTGCTGTTATCGTAATTATAATTACTCTGGTTTGACTGAGAGGACGGATATGGGAGTGGCTGCCCTTCTTTTGCCATACGGAACACAGGTAGTAACTCTTGTCTCAGCTTCGCGTATTCATTTGTTATCCTTCGCAATTCTGTTTCGGCGATGGTCATTCGTTCGTCTCGTAGTCGCAGTTGTTCTGCCAGCAGCTTGATGTCTTTCAATGTGGCCGTGGCGTATTGGGCCTCGGCGTCCGCAGCTATTTTTTGCATTAGCATCGGGAGTCGATTCCAGGTGGCAGATACTCACATAACGGGACGTAGTGATCGCTTTCTATATGTATATCCTGTTTCATCTTGATATCATAAACACTTTTCAGCATCGTCAGGCGGTGGCCCACACTCGTCACCCCCATCTGCTTCAAATCGTCATGCTGTAAAGCTACTAAAGCCTCGCCCACAATCTCGTTTTCTGTTCCATATCAGTACGAATGCGAGGAGCCGATTCAGGGTATTCCATACCTAAGAATTGCTCTGCGTATTGGCGCAGGCCTAGACTGCCTACAAAGTCGGCGCACTCCTCCGCCGTCCATTCTGTGATGATGGCTTCGGGCAGCCTGTCGCCACTACCTGGAGCACCATATGTTGTCGGCGTATGTTCGTTCGAAGACAATCCATCTGACGAGGTCGGCGACAATTCCGAGTCTGTGGCCAAGACTGGCGAACTGGCGTGGACACTTCGTTCATACTCGTCGTCCGCGTCACTTTCGGGGTAGGCTGTGCCAGACTCGAAGGCCATGCTGGGCGTGGGATGAATGGGAGGGAGCTGGTGGTGGAGGGATAGAGTAGGGACGTCGTGAGAGCCGCTCGTTCGGGCAGGGCAGTCGTCGAGGGTTGATGGAGGTGATTGTCCTTGATGTTCGGCAAGCAAGCAGGTGCGCTCGATGGGAAGGCTAGGTTTAGGTCAGGTTGGGCTCAAGTTGTTGCACTTGCTCGACTCACTTGGGACGGGATCCCTGCTCAAGGAGGAGGATAAAAGCGGCACGCAGTAGCGGGACTGGTTGACGAACCCATCTGCATTGATTCTCCAAACATTTACCAATAATTAAATATATCAAAATAGAAATCCAAACCGAGTGGTCCGATCTAGCTAACTTCTCTTCTTATATACTGTTATCGGATTAGGGTAGAAAATACCACAGACAGAGAGGTACCTTTTCCAGCCGCTTTTACTCTCCCTCCAGGAACCTTGGAAGTGCTAGCGACTAGAAACGCTTTGACTACCCGCGCTGGGCTCCGGGGCCAGGTGTGTGTCTCGATGCACCAATGAGCTGCTCTTGCCCCTTGCTATTAATATAAATCTACCGAAGCGCTTCACTACCTAAATGGCAATCCCAAGAGCTACAAGAAAAGCATAGAGTACCTACTTACCGTAAGTATTCAAGAAGGTGGCGTCAGTCAGCCTTTACAGCGCCCCATAGTTGTGAGCTGCTAATAAATCACCATCGAGAACCAATTTGTCACAATTCAATAGTTCATAACCCAATAACACCAAGAATACAACGACCAAGGGTACAGAGTAACGGTGGGGGGGGGAAGAAGTTCCACAACGCCAGGGGAGCGGCTGTCACTTTCCTCCGCCACAGGGGAAACCTCAGCTAGACCTCCACCAGATATTATCTCACGATAATAACATTGCCACAAAATTAAAGTTGGCATAAATCACCCCAGAGCATTGCATGGCAACAAAACATCTTGGGCACTAAAAAAGGTTATATATACGCCCCAACGAGTATACAGAAAATGGAAAATCCACAGTATGGTATATCCATTGCACCACCCCACCAAACGCCAAAAAATATATCAAGACCGTTCTCCCGCCAATGCTCATTATCATTTGAATCATATACAAACCAGAGAGGTTTTTCATCTCGGTGCCTGCGTTCTCATTTTGCGAGCGAGCCAATCTCCAAGCATTCCATCCAAACGCTACAAGATATATTAGCATGCATTAACGAGACCAAATCGGTTCATAACTTACGTTTGTGATGTCTGCTAATTTAGCATTCTCTTCCCGGAAGAGGTTCCCCGTAATCGGGTGATCGGGGCCAGCAGGCACAACCCCAGACTTGTCATAAACAACCACCAGTAGATCCTTGATATCAGCGTCGTCGTCAAAGAAAGTCCGAAGATGAGAGTCACTCCACGTCGGCGTCGATGCAGATGTCGTGGAACTTCCGGCCTCTTTCTTATCCTGTGCATCATCCGCATCAATAAGTTCTGGGGATGGTGACGACCTTGGTGATGGGGGCTCATCTTGGCTTGAGTTGTCAACCATGAGCGGAGGGGGATAAGACTGAGAAGGTGTGATAGGTGAGACTTGTACCGGAGATTCTGATAGTCTATCCGAGGCATTGTTGGATCTCTCGTGGGTAGAAATGTAACTATCGGGGAAACTTCCTGGAATTGGGCGAGATTGTTTGCTTGGTGCCCGAGAAGGTTCCTCAATTGGCGAACTTTCTGGTGAAGAATCGAAATCATCCAGTTCAACTCGAGCTTTAGCCTTTCTCGCCTTGACAGGTTTGGGCTCCGATGTTGAACCACTGGCAGAACGAAGAATCTTGGTGATTGCCCCCACAGCTTTCTGTTCTTTTGGTGCTGTGAGAATAGGCGCAGGATTTCTAGAAAGTTCAGGTGACAGTTCTCGTGGTTGTTGCGGCGCCTCAACAGCAGGGTCAGACTGCACCAGGCGCATCGATGGCGCCTGTACTGATTCTGCAGGAGGAGGTCGCTCTGGCGCAGGAGCTTGTTGCGTCTTCTCCAGAGGTCTTAATTCCTTGACAGGACCTGGCTGGCGACTTGGCGATACTTCTGTACGAGGGTGTTTTTGTAATTTAGTTGGTTGTTTTTGTGGGGGTGTGGAAGATTGCGAGTTTTCTTCACTGTATCCAATTTCGTCCGAATCCTTACTTGGGACTGGAGAAGACCTTGCGTTGTCGTTCGATCTCTTGCCTGCCATAATTTCTTCAACCTCATCCTCGATTGCCCTCGATTTCTTTTCTTTTCTCTTGAACAGACCGCTCAGCATTCCAGGCTTCTTGTCCTTTTCTTTCTTTTCCTTCTTGTCCTTTTTGTCCTTGGTTTTATCCGAAGCAGAATCCTTCTCAAGCTTGTCCAGGCTGGGTCGCTTACTGAATTCCTTGGAATCGTTCGAAGTTCGTGTTGAAGTGCTGGAGTCATCACGGAGCAAGTTGGGTGTGAGTGTGATTTTCCGGGTCTCCACAGAATCGTCCTTGAAGAAAGAGTCCGTATTTCTAACTGTGCCATTTCGTGATTTGCTTTCCACCTTTCCGTCGAAAATCTCGTCACTGGTCCTTCCGGCATCGGGCTCCTCATTTGATGTGGCTTCTCCAGCTTTGCTGTCAGAATCCGCTGAGTCTGGCTTGATTTCTTGAACTGTAGACCGAGCTTTTAGGGGTTCGACTGTGTTGACTTCATCTTGTTCAGCTGATGCTTCTTGCGGTTCACCATTCTGGTCTTGTTCTTCATTTGATCTGTAGTAGTTTCCCTCATTGTCTTCTTCGTCAGTAGAATAGTCAATATCGGAGGCCTCTACATAGGTTGGCGCAGCAAAAGCTACTGTTTTGGCATTCCGTCTCCGGATAGCCTTTTTGAGTGGATTTTTGGTTTTTTCTGCTTGGTCGCCCAACATGGTAGATGTAAGCTAACAGTGTTAGCAAGAAATCAGGATACATGTTGAGTTTAAATAGCGCACATCTATGTTACGGTGTTTGTTCAAACGAGCCAATCTTTCAGTGGGTGTTTCAATATGTTCGGCAGGTAAGTATCCTACAAATGTTGTCAGTTTGTTATTCTGTGCGATTACCCCATTTAATTTCACTGCAACTGACCAATACTACTGTCCTTCACCACTCTCACCAGCCACCAATAACTGTTGCTGTCATCCAAGAGTACCATCGTGTCGCCTTTCGTGGCATTTGCCTGTCCCTCGACTGTCGCGACGAATGTATGGAGAGCGTAGACGAATTCGAAATCGATGTCCTCTATTTCACGTAAGCATTCTCCACCCCAACCTGAGTCAACAAATCTGGAATCGGTATTGTAAGGAATTTCAAAATCATCATCTTCATCAGAACATCCGCTTTCATAAGGCACAGTCATTTCGTCGTCGAGGTCGAGGTTAATAGCAATTCCGGTGCCTAGAGGTTGGGTAATAATCATGGATGGACTGCACGGAGTGTCGTCTGAGAACGGATCTAGGAGGGAGACCTGGTGATAGGGACTTGAGCTGCCTCTCACAATCATGGGCGACGGTGGGTCAACATAACTGATATGGTCGTAGTCGCTGAAAGTGTGCTCGTTTTCTACTGTGTCGGCCGGATACTCACCCAGAAGATGATGATTTTGTTGCGCCTGATCACGTTGCACTTCGCCATTGTCGGAATTGACCTGTGGAGAGCACAACGGGAAATGTTCAGGCGTCACCAGATATGGCGATGAACTTTTGCTGCACGCTTGTGAAGACAGAGGTGGAGTAGCTGGTTCACAGCAAAGAGATGTTGACCTGAGAGGCCATGTTTTTGGAAGGGAATACCCACCATCATCGATTGAGGGGGAACTGGAAATCTTGTCCATCATATCGTCGTCCATCCCATCATCGCCCTCCGCATCCGCCATGTCTGCATCCTCGGCAGTTGACCCTGTCAGGCCACCATTTTGAGCAACTGCCAAATCATCCTGTTGTTGCAGATTCGAGCCGTTCAACTTTGCTGTGACTGAGTTGACCAGTTCCTCCTCTGCTCTGGCATAATCTTGCATCTGCGACACCTCGCCCGAGGTCCATTCCTTTGATACGCGTGGACTACGACCATTTTGTTCTGCCGCCTCCGCTGCCACTTCCCGTAAGGCTTCTGCTTGGTGCGGAGCTGGAGGACCAACGCCCAAGGGGGCAGCGTTTGTTGGTTTCCGAGAGTGATCTTGCGCCGAGGGGGATGTCTGGTCCTGGAGATCAATCGAATCTATCAAATATCAGTAATGGCTCTGTATCAATCGTAAATCAAATCGCCCACCTGCTCGGATTATTTCTGGTCTGGTCATGTTGCCTTGAGGGGCATGGGATTCGGGGGGGGGGGGGGGGGGGGGGGGGGGGGGGGGGGGGGGGGTCGAATTCGATTTTTAAGGCGTCGTTCTGAAAGGGATTATCAATGCAAGTAGCCGCACCCCGTACTGCACTCTATCCAAGGTGCTTGTTTCTGTTCCTCTGTCGAGCGTATCCTCCCAATTCACTGAGATTACAGAGTCGACCTGGGCGCAAACATCCGATACCGCTCGGGAAAGGAATGGACGACCTTTTTTTTATCGATTGCGCTCGGGGCAAGGAGAGGGAGGGAGGAGGGAGGGATTAGGAGGGAGAGGAGGTCCTGGACTATCCTGCTGCGTAGGCCACGATGAGGTTTGGAGATGGAATTGACTATGGCCGGCTAGTCAAGGTTGGTGAAGAGTCGATGAGGAGGTGAGAGGCGAGAGATATTCTACAGAGGCACTTGGGGCTGGCACAGGACAAGTACAAGCAAGCACAGGCACACAAGCAAGATCAGCCACGCTTAGAATTGTTTCCAGCCCAGCCCCCATTTCCAGCATTGCCAGACGGGACTTGAAACTTGACGGCCAAGGTGACAAGTTGCCCCTGATTGGCTCGTTAACGTACCTGTTCCAAAATTAAGTGCACTGGCCGCTACCTAGGGTATGGTATCAGCGAGGCTCCCAGGTGGAGGCCAAAAAGCTGAACCACGCGAATTACTAGGACGAAGCCACACCACCAAATAGGAAAGCAAGTATGGGATATATAAGGGGCGAAGGAACTAAATATAGCTTCATATAAACCTCCTACGCTTTTTCGTGATAATTTTGTAAGCACTTTAAGGGCTATCACGTGATCAGGTGGCTTTCTTTTTCTAGCGTGTTTTCTGTTGACGCGTACTTACTGATAGACTTTTGGCGTCATGGCGATTGCAAGGCTACCTACCTACCTACTCATACCTCCACATTTCCTACACCACGCAGCTACTGTGAGCTACTGTGCCCAATTTCTATACACATGTCATATATCTGCCATTCCTCCTAACGGATAAGATGTCAAAGTTCTTTGAACCCTACACCATTGCCTTTGTACCCAGTCGGGAGCTCACCCAGGCTCAAATAACTATCGTGAGCCCCCCCTTCCCCCCTTCCCTCCACCCATCATGCCATGACTGCGTGCCACGTTGAGCAAAATACTAATATACACCCTAGAATACAGAGTCCGTGGAAAAGAACGGCGGAAAGGTTCAGAAGAACAAGCGCGACGGGAGCCTGGATCTCAAGGGCGTCACCCATATAATCTCCTCCAGCATCGATTTCCCCCAATATCAAGAGGCGCGAGAACGTATGATCAATGTTTCCACCACATCCTGGCTTCTTGATTGTCTGATGAGGCAGAAGGCTGTCTCCCCCAGACCACATACTCCGGACCCAAACTTGATCTTTCGCAGCGTCACAGTATCTTGCGCTGATCTTCCGGATGGTGATAAGGAAGCCATTATTGGTGGGGTTATGGCCATGGGCGGGACGGACTCGAATGCATTATCAAAGCTAGTCACACATCTTTGTGCCCTAACTATGGACAATCCTAAAGTCTCCCTTGCAGTGGAGAAGAAGTTGAAGTGCAAGATTGTATTGCCACACTGGTGCGTCCCCACTCCCAAACATCATGCTGCTCTCAACTGACGATTCTTTAGGTTTGATGACTGTTTGCGCCTGGGAAAGCGTATCAGCGAGGACCCATATCTGCTTCCCAATCCCGAGATCTTGAGAGTAGATCCGAATGCTCGACTCAGTATTCCCCCCTCGGAAGGAGTCAAGGGTGCCTCGTCCCCAAGACCAGAGTCTCTACCCGTGACAACCGACTCGACACAAACATTGAGCGTATTCCAGAAAAAGAAAGTAATGATATCCGAGGACCTCGAGATTGGTAGCAGACTCCGGAAAGTTCTTGAGGATATTGTGGAAGGCAGTGGTGGAACCATCACAACTTCGGTCCACAATGCAGATATGTACGTCTGTCACTGGCGTGGTGGGAGAGACTACGCGATTGCGTCCCATGCTGGCAAAGATGTTGGTAACCTTTCCTGGCTATACCATTTGATCACAAACAACGAGTGGACGTCTCCAACGAGGAGGCTCTTACATTACCCTTTGCCAAAGGAGGGTATCGATGGATTCAAAGGCCTCAAAATCACCTTGTCCAATTACGGCGGAGATGCGCGCTCTTATCTAGAGAACCTCATTGTAGCCTGTGGTGCTGAGATGACCAAGAGCATGAAAGAAGATAATACCCATGTAATTACTGCACGGAAGGCGGGAGAGAAGGTTGATGCGGCCGCGGAATGGAATGTCGAGATTGTGAACCACCTTTGGATCGAGGAAAGTTACGCTAGATGCGAAATCCAGCGAGTCTCGGATCCCCGCTACACTCATTTTCCTCCCCGAACCAATCTGGGGGAGGTGATTGGCCAAACTTCGTTTGACATGGAGACTATGCGGGAGCTTTACTTTCCAAAAGAGCCTACACCTAGCCCCAACAAACCTGGCCCGTTGAAACGACCTAGAGAAGAAGTCAAAGAACTGACGGCACCATTACCCGAAGATACAATTGTAGGAGAAGAGGAGGAGGACGACGACGACGACGAGGAATCAACTGCACCACCCAAGAAATCGCGATCAAAACCAAAGCCTACAGCTCTGCCAAAAGGAATCACCACCCCCTTACCCAATCGTCGTGTCAGTGCAGGAAAAGAGAACGATACCCCATCTTCGACCGGTAGCCGAAGCGCAAAAGATCGTGCTTTGAACAATTTACAAGGAATGGCGGGTGACATTGCTCTTTACGAAAAAGAGAAGAAACGAAAAGGGCCAATTTGGGGTGGGGAGCGTGCCGCGAACCAAATCGACAAGCAGAGAAGTGATGAGCGTCACTCCAGTCCGTTGGCCAAAAACCCCCAAGGGGACTACTCTGGGGAGGAAAGCAATAAACCCAAACGCCAAAAGACAGGATTACCACCGGTTGCCATGCGCCTTCTTATCACAGGTTACGAACCATGGATTGGGCATCATAACCTGGAAGACAAAGACAAGGTAAGCATCACCATCTAAATGTCCATCTGTTCGAGTCAACTTGCACAACATCTTATTTTAGAAGATGGATAGAAGAACCAGCAATTCTCCGAGACTGCTTGTTGGGATAGCCATGCTAACAGTTTACAGAAAAAAATGCGAGAGCTTGGAGTTTTGGTGGTCCAAGACCCCAAACAATGCTCTCATCTCGCTGCCCCAAAACTTGTTAGGACCAAGAAATTTCTCTGTGCCCTTGCACACGGACCTACAATACTGCACTCCAGTTTCATTGAAGCTTGTGGGAAGAGCTCGGTAATGCCAAATATCGAGACCTATGCCTTGAAGGATCCGGAAAACGAGAAAAAGTTTCGGGTCAAACTCAAAGACGCTGTTATTCGGGCCAAAGCAAATAACCAATCGTTACTCCGGCACGTTCCGGTCTATTGTACCGCCGCTATCCCTAATGGACCTGATACTTTCAAAGCCATCACGGAGGCTAATGGAGGGATATTTTCGATATATACCGGAAAGAACGCGATGAAGAAAGTATCTCCTGAAGATGACCCATACGGCCCGGAGCCAGTATATCTTATCAGCGGCGTCGGACCTGCGGAGAAGAAACTGTGGGCAGTCTTCAAAGCTATGGCAACTGCAGCAAATACGACCCCAAGGATTGTCACCACAGCCTGGATTTTGGACGTCTGTATGGCTCAACAATTGAAATGGGACGATGACGAGTACCTCATCAAGGCAGCGATGACTTAAAGGCATGTGTACTTGATTTCTTTTGGCGACTGGCAAGGGGCAAATGGCATTATGTAATGATAAGAAATACCCTATCTTTGTGGAGTTTTTGGTGTTCAAGGAAATGGATGGGGGCTGTTAGCAAATGACCTTGTTACAGGAATTAATTTTGTGCGTGCTTTGAAACATTCTCGTCCGATGTGATGATTATAATTTACAACATATAGTGGCAGCAAATGCATCAGGTTCGTGCCTGTCTCAAACTCTCGTTGTTCTAAATTCTTAGGAGGATTGAAGTTCATTTTTCCAACAATCTCGGACATTTCAGATTGTCCCAATTAATTAGCATATTTTACTAGACTTGTCCCCAGAACATTGAAACAAACAGCTAGAATAGGTAAGTACGAAGAGAGGTAAGACCATTCTAAATGTCCACCGTCTGCGCACTTAGTCACCCAGGTGTTTGAAATAGTATAAGTGGGCACGGAAATAGTACCGTTCATATCTTTAACTCCAAACTCCATCGCAATGCCCAATCGTTCAATGACTCCATATTCCAACATCATTTAGGCCCCTTCAAAAGAATTTAACACCTTGTTGGTCTTCCTGTCCAAACACCTGCGCTTTGCCTCTTTTCACCAGTATCGCGAGGGCTTTTTGTAGTACATCTGGATCCATGTGATGGAATTCTATTTGTGAAGATGAGCGGGGGATGGGAAATAGGTAGGGGGGAATGATGAAATACCTTGCGATATCGTAGCCTCACTCTCCGTTAACTCATAAAGAGTCAAAACCATATTCTTCTGCGCCGTCTCATCCACCTATCCCATTCATCAGCAAACATTCAACTTCCCCCCCATCCCCCCCCTCCCCCTCAATCCGCAAAAAACTCACCCATTCATACACAGCCGTAGCCCACTCCTCGGGATTCCTCCACCAAACCCAACACTCATTCGTCCCAGCCTTCCCACCAATCCACTCCACCCTCCCCTCCTTCCTCATACTCTCCAAGACATCCTTCGCCCCCTTGAGATCCAAGCGCCTCCCTATCGCCTTATTATGGAATAAATCCGTGTCGAGGGCGTCTATCAGGGAGAGTTTGAAGATTCGGTGATGACGGCAGTAGGAGAGGATTAGGGAGGACCATTTGAGGAGTTGGGCGTGTTGGGTTTGGATGTTTGGTTGGAGGGTGAAGAGGGGTGGGAAGTTGTAGTATCGTGGGAAGGGGTAGGGTTGTGTTGTTGTCATTTTTGGGGTTTGGAGCAGGAGGTTTGGTGTTGAGAGAGGGGTTGTTGATGATGGTTGAAATGTGGTGGGGTTGAGGGGACGCGGGGTCGGATTGTCAGCCTTGCAGCATGTGCTTGAGGCAGGTCTTACAGCCCTGTCTGTCAGTCTTCACCCTATAATAATTAAAGGTAGATAAGGCAAGGAATTATATTAATACAGAGGGGCTTACTGCTCTCAATTTGATATACATGAGACAGTTACTACTATCAGTCTAGTAATATATAATGATCTAAACTAAGTAACGTGGTTTACCACCGAGTGGATTATATCACCGAGTGGATTACTTTTCCTCACCACACCACCTTAAAACTTTAACACGCGTTTTCTTAACCATTCACAATGGAAATTCAAACCTAAGAAGCGAGAATCATTCTAGTAATCGAGGCTATTCGGACATCTAAAAAGCTTAGTAAACGCTCTGTAGCAAAGATCTACAAAGTACTATATACAAGCCTCTCTAATAGAATGGCTGGCCGAACCTACCGCCCCGATTCTAAAGCTAATTGTCATAAGTTAACAGACCTAGAGGAGGAGTCGATTCTTTAATATATACTTGATCTAGATTTGTAAGGCTTTGTACCCCGTCTAGCTAGTGTAGAAGATATAGCGAATCTCCTACTTGAATCTCGAGGGGCACGACGCGTTAGGAAGAACTAGGCATATCGTGTGACAGACGTGCTTCAGTACGGTTGGGAACAAACAACACTCTATTCTTAGGACAATAGATGAGGAAGAAAGTTAGGTACAGGAGGTGATGCTACATTTATCTAGAACCTGAAACACCTGCGCCACTACGTGATATCACGGGACGTAGCTAACATGTAACACAGCTAGCAGATCTGTTACATTACCCCCCCCTTTGAAAAGAGCTTGCCCCGAGCGTTAAAAAGACTAATTGTGAAAAATACTCTTTTGCTAGGCATCTGGGTGATCTAGATCATTAGAGTTAATTTCCTCGCTATCGTAGGCATTATTGTTTACAGCTGCTATAACTACTTGGCCAGGGTCTGTCATATGTCTGCCTGGTCTTATAACTTGCTTTTGTACTAGCTTTAGGAATGCCTCTTTAGTAGGTATATCTCCTAAATCTATTCCTAATATATATGCTCCTGTTGTGTCTACTTTTATTCCTAGCTCTAGCTTTTGTTCTAGCTTTAGAGAGAATAGATAGAATATATAATTGTTAACCTAGTGTTCTATAGAACTATATCGTATACATCTACTATTAGCTCTATATTAATCTCTGTATTAAGAGGAAATTAAACGTACTTATAGTAATAAGGATGAGTTAATAGAATTAATACTAAAAGTATTTAGGTCTATTAGTTTACTATAGTAGTTACTATTAGAGTAGGAGTATAGAGGTAGTATAGAAGAAGAAGAACGACTAGCTAGTTACTAAACGACGTATATAAATATAGAGTATATATAAGGTAGGTTAAGCTATTAAGAAAGCCGTCTGTAAAGAGTAGAACTAAGGCTATTCCTAAAGGTAGAAATCTTATTAACGTCTAGCTAGTCCTAACCTCTTACTTTATAAAGAACGTACTTAAACTTAGCGATATAGATTAGGATTAAGTTAGTACTCTACTTAAGAGATAAAAGCTTGTCTTCTACCTCTTAAACCTTGTTTAGATTATCGTATACACACGCGAGTTACTCGAGGATTATCTAGTAGTTCTAAATTTAAGAGTCTTCTACTTAAGAGAGTTATAAGAGAACTATAGCTTATATATAGCTGTCGAGGTTAAGGTAGACGTAGTAGAATTATATAATAGCGTCTCTAATTACTATGTTGTCTACTTATAGCTTTACTTTAATTAAGAGAAGCTAGGTGTCGAATTTATATATCTAGCTAGTAAACTTATTAGAGTCTAGAAGAGAAGGTTTTAGCCTTATAGACGCTCTTAATTAAAGTACTTAAATCTCGTCGTATTAGTAGTAGACTTTTACTTATAATTTAGCTATAGTAGACTAAACTTAGAGGGCATCTATTATAAAATAATTATACTAAAAATAAAAGAATATAGGTTTTATTATATTATATAGAGTTCTTATATATAAGAGTTATTATAGTAATTGTAAGAATTAAGACGTAGACCTAGGACCTAGGAACTTAGACGTAAGCGTAATCTTAGACCTAGGATACTTAGCCTTAACTAAGGATCTATTATAATGTAATAGACGTGCTTTAGTACGGTTGGGAATAAACAACACTCTATTCTTAGGACAATAGATAAGGAAGAAAGTTAGGTACAGGAGGTGATGCTACATTTATATAGAACCTGAAACACCTGCGCCACCACGTGATATCACGGGACGTAGCTGACATGTGACACAGCTGGCAGATCCGTCACATATCGATTTATTAAACGACGACTAGAGTTAAAGACGCGTTTTAATCGCGTCTATAACTTTCAGAGAGCCTTATGCAAAGATCTAGAGCTAATTAGCGCGTGGTTTCGACTGGTTGAGAATATGCGGGCTAAATATAGTATCGTCGACTCCGATTTCTATAACTTCGACGAGACCGGCTTTATGATAGAGGTAATCTCCTCATTAATGGTTGTAACACGCGTAGATCGACGTGGCAGAGGTAAGGCAGTTTAGCCAGGTAATCGGGAATAGGTAACAGCGATTATTTATATTAATAGTGATGTGACGGATCTGCCAGCTGTGTCACATGTCAGCTACGTCCCGTGATATCACGTGGTGGCGCGGGTGTTTCAGGTTCTAGATAAATGTAGTATCACCTTCTGTACCTAACTTTCTTTCTTATCTATTGTCCTAAGAATAGAGTGTTGTTTATTTCTAACTGTACTAAAGCACGTCTGTTATATTATAATAGATCCTTAGTTAAGGCTAAGTATCCTAGGTCTAAGATTACGCTTATATCTAAGTTCCTAGGTTCTAGGTCTACGTCTTAATTCCTACGATTACTATAACAACTCTTATATATAAGAACTCTATATAATATAATAAAACCTATATTCTTTTATTTTTAGTATAATTATTTTATAATAGATGCTCTCTAAGTTTAGTCTACTATAGCTAAATTATAAGTAGAAGTCTACTACTAATACGACGAGATTTAAGTACTTTAATTAAGAGCGTCTATAAGGCTAAAACCTTCTCTTCTAGACTCTAATAAGTTTACTAGCTAGATATATAAATTCGACACCTAGCTTCCCTTAATTAAAGTAAAGCTATAAGTAGATAGTATAGTAATTAGAGACGCTATTATATAATTCTACTACGTCTACCTTAACCTCGACAGCTATATACAAGCTATAGTCCTCTTATAACTCTCTTAAGTAGAAGACTCTTAAATTTAGAACTACTAGACAATCCTTAAGTAACTTACGTATATATATAATAACCTAAACAAGGTTTAAGAGGTAGAAGATAAGCTTTTATCTCTTAAGTAGAGTGCTAACTTAATCCTAACCTATATTACTAAGTTTAAGCGTGTCCTTTATAAAGTAAGAGGTTAGGACTAGCTAGACGTTAATAAGATTTCTACCTTTAGAAATAGCCTTAGTTCTACTCTTTATAGATAGCTTTCTTAACAGCTTAACCTGCCTTATATATACCTTATATTTATATACGTCGTTTAGTAACTAGCTAGTTGTTCTTCTTCTTCTATACTACCTCTATACTTCTACTCTAATAGTAACTACTATAGTAAACTAATAGACCTAAATACTTTTAGTATTAATTCTATTAACTTATCCTTATTACTACGAGTATGTTCTATTTCCTCTTAATGTAGAGATTAATATAGAGCTAATAGTAGATGTATACGATGTAGTTCTATAGAATACTAGGTTAACGATTATATATTCTGTCTATTCTCTCTAAAGCTAGGACAAAAGCTAGAGCTAGGAATAAAAGTAGGTATAATAGAAGTATATATATTAGGAATAGATTTAGAAGATATACCTGCTAAAGAGGCATTCCTAAAGCTAGCACGAAAGTAAGTTATAAGACTAGGCAGATATATAATAGACTCTAGCTAGGTAGTTATAGTAGCTATAAATAATAATGTCTACAATAGCGAGGAAATTGACTCTGATGATCTAGATTACCTAGATGCCTAGTAAAAGAGTATTTTTTACAATTAGTCTTTTTAACGCTTAAGGCAAGCTCTTTTTGAAGGGGGGGGTAATGTGACGGATCTGCTAGCTGTGTCACATGTTAGCTACGTCCTGTGATATCACGTGGTGGCGCGGGTGTTTTAGGTTCTAGATAAATGTAGTATCACCTCCTGTACCTAACTTTCTTCCTTATCTATTGTCCTAAGAATAGAGTGTTGTTTGTTCCCAACTGTACTGAAGCACGTCTGTTACAAGTGAGGGTTAGAGTATCCCTCTGTTTCTAGTAGTCTAAGGAAAGAATCACCTCTTAAATTAGTATACTAAGGGCGGCCTCCTATACAACTAGGTTATTAAACCTATAAGTAACGAATAGATAAATAATAAGACAGGTCTAGAATAGCTAAAGTACTTTAATAAACATACTTCTACTCGCGTAAAGGGGCTATATTAGATGCTTGTCCTTGATAGGTATAAGAGTTATAAATCTACTGAATTTCAAGAGTATTATATAGTATATAACATTATTACTCTTTATCTACCTCCTTACTCTTCTTATTTAACCTAGCTACTTAATGTTAGGTGTTTTAGTATACTAAAACAGGAGTATGGTTTCTAGATTAAGACGTTTATTAAAGCTTATATCAACTATATTACGAAGGTTAAGTTCTTCCTTACCTTTAAAGCTAGATATTAAGTCTCTATTACACTCTAGAATGGTTAAGCTGGATTCCGTAGAGCTAGTTTAGTACCTTTTAATCTAGATATAGTTCTTTTAAAGCTTGATATAAGGCTATAGACTCTAACCCCTCTCGTAGACCCCTCTATAGATGACAACCTCTAGGTCTCGTAGACCCCCTGAAACCTAACCGATGCCCTTTCGCAGACAACTTTAGTTAAAAACTGTATTACACGTTATCAAGGAAGCTTGCTAACACCTATTTTCTAGACAGTCGCTGTACTAGCTAAGGGTACAGAGCTATTAGCTTATGAGATGACTTTATTGTCTACTGAAGTCTGTACCCTTTGTAAGGTAAATGAAGCACTTAGTAAACGCTGGAGGGCAAAAAAGACTCGGGTCCGTTAAGGGGGTGCACTTACTATAGAGGATGCGCAGGACTTACTAGCTCAGAAGGACGCAGAGGAGCAGGTTCGACGCGATAAGCGCTCTGAGGGGGGTTTTCAAAAGGAGGGGCAGCCGTCTAGAAGACAATGTAGCACTTGCGGGAAGTCTGGTCATAATGCGCGCACTTGTCAAGTAGCTATAAATACTTCTAGTTTATCAGATTCTGATTCAGATTAATTAATACTATACGTTGTGGTTATTAATTCTATCTTAAAGGTGGTAGGGTAGGGAAAAGTGATCTACTCGGTGATATAATCCACTCGGTGGTAAACCACGTTAGTTATAACAACGTAGAGATAATTACCTTTACGAACTTTAATTAATATTCTTTTATTAGGACTCGTTCAATTTGACAATTACTCTAACAAGCTACTTGAATTTAATAGTATAAAAATCCTTATGCTATACTATAACTTATATCAAGTTACTACCGTTAACCTTGTAACAGCTAAAAGTTCTATATATTATTCTAACTAGAAACTAAATTATTTCCATTTTTATACTCTTGTAAATAATAACTGCACTTGTTTCACTTTATGATTCTAGCAATTTAGAATAATTTAATAGTTTAGATATCTTTACCACTAATGCTTTATATTAACTAGCTTTTACTAGAACCTGTTAACCTAACTATATAGAAGAATTTAATTCCATCAAGTTAGTTACACTACGGATTTTATTTTAACCTACATTTACTACTCGTCATTATCTAGTAACTTAATGTAATTCAAATATCTAAAGATTTCTACTCAGACCAGAGAGGTGATACCTACAGTCAACTCATATTGCAAAGTAGAATTTTAAGCTGGGAAATAATTCCTAAAGTCGTCTTTCTCCAAATACCGTCAACATCACCGGAGGGTCTTCACCACAGCACATAAGAAATCGTTAACTTCTCAATTCTTAATTCAAGTTCCCCGACCAATTCTCGAGGAATCGCCTGTATATATACAACTCATCCACCACAAGAATTAGAGTATTAATATGTATGTACTTCCAAAGGTTCCCGTCCCTCAAACGCCTCATAAATGCATGAATCCCTAGCATCTCAATAACCCTTCCCCAAAACGCCTATGCTAAAACCCTGAGAAAGACGAACGTTGCATGAAAATTTCACTTCGCTGCGCTGACCCGTTTATTTGCCCTACGTCCGAATATCCCCAAATAATACATCAACAATCTCATCCAGCATGGTGAACGCAAGATGCGCACTATTTATGTTAGCAAATCCCACCCCTTTAGAAAGTGCATGGATCCAACTCACTTCAACCTCGGATTATTGAACGTCGCAAAAATCCTCCGACTTGCAGCCTGAGCATTAACTCTCCCCACCACACTCGCCGCCAAATCCGGAATAAGGGTAGCAAGCATCAAACTCGCCTCCGTCCGACTCTTCGCCTTCTCCGAGTCGCTCCTTGGTTTCCCATCTTTCTTAAGCTTGCCACCAGGCCACATAGAATCCTTGAGCAAGTTCACATACTTGATGATCGCCTCTTCTGAAATGATACCTTTGACGTTATCCCGGACTTTGCGTTCGATAGTGCCCCCTAGGAGTTGGTGAAGGACGACGACTACTGCTCGACCTCGGAGCCAGTTGTTGCCACGATTGAGCTCGAAGACTTCGAGGAAGATGTCGCATATTGGTTTGACAAAGGGCTCGAGCTCGCGGTCTTCGAATGCGTTGAGTTCGGCTTCTGCCTCGGCTGCGGTGAGAGGGTCTTCGCTGATAGCTGCTGGCATGGTGATCAACTGGCTAGTTGCAGCCGATAACAAGTTTTGCCCAGCCACAGAGAGCTGGTCCAATACGGGCAAATTACCCAACAAATCTTCCATACCATCAGTGACCGAATTATAAAACCGAGTCATTATGTCCGTCTTATCGGCTGGATCATAGAGACCCTCCGTACCAGGGGCGATCGTGCTTTGAGACAAGAACGCACGCAGTTCTCGACTACGGCAAACATCCGGCAGAAGAAGAATTTCTCGAAGATAATTCTCAAGCGCTAGTCTTCGCTTGTGGAGGAAATCACTCTGTAGTTTCATCACCATCCGTCTTCGTGGAAAATCGAGATTTCGTACTGATGGGTACTTGATGCGCAGATGCTGATGGAGTTCGTGGAATTCGCTATAGCGACGAGTAACGGTCCAAGTCGCTGCTGGCATCTGCTCGCCTGCTTTTCGCTGAACTTCAACGACGTAGACAGCATACTCACGACCGTCGTCCTCCTTTCCAACCATGATAGATTTGATCTTGATGGTTGAACGCCCATAAAGACTGTTGTCACTCTCCTGAACCACATATTGCTGCCGTTGAAGCTCCTTTCTCCGAATCTCTCTCTGAAGACTTGCTTTTGATTTTCGCAATATCCGAAGCTCTGCGTTATTATTGGTCAGTTCCGCCTTTCTAGTTAGCGAATCGACAACTGCGTCTTGGGCTTCAAGCCTATCTATGTCAGTCGTAAGAAGGGTAATTGCTTCCATGAGACCAAGGTCGCCAGGAGCAGCTTCATGAACCTCTTCCTCTTCCTCTTTGATTTTCTCTTCTTCTGGGTCATCATGCTCATCTGACAAGAATTTTTGCTCATCACCAAACAGATCATCATCAGTAAAGACACCAATTCTAGATGATGTGTTGACAAGGCCCAGCGAGGCAATGCTTGGCTTTTCCGATTTCTCGCCAAACAAATCGGCCCGTTTATGGTCAATAGAACTCCGCGCAGAAGTATGGCCGTTTGGTGAGGAAATGCTGTGGGCTGAGGATTCAAGATCTTCACTAAAGAGTGATTTTCGAAGGTCTTCCACATCAGGCTTATCCTCCATGATATTGTTTAGAGCAGCCTCCATAGCTTCCACAACGTTGTTATCTGGTGCTACAACTTGCGGCTCTTGGTCTAGACTATGTATAGAATTGGCCATGGCTTCGTTTTCAAAATCCTCGTCATCAAACAAAGGATACGAGTTTTCGTCATCCAAGGATCGCCTGGATTCAGACGCATAATCCGGAGTACGAGAACGATCAGCCCCTAGATCGCTCGTTGAAGCAGCTGTACGGCGAAGATCCTGTCTTCTTGGGACCAGCTTTGCGGAAATTCTTGAAAGCGGTGCTGGTTTTGCTGGAATGACTTGGGCTGATGCTGCTCGCTCAGGGAGTATTGGCTTGTAAGTGGTGTCTATCCTTGCTGGCCCGAGAGGCGACGGCTGTGGTTGTTGCACCTTTGAGGCTTCTTGAGAAGTCAAGCATTTATAGAAAAGGTCGGATTTTCTGAAATTTGCAAGGTGTTTCTGTTGCATAGATTCCAATGCAGCTGTTTGGGCTCGCAATACAGCCCTTCGGGCGAGGAAATATTGCTTTGGGGAAGCGTCTTTGCCGGCCTTGAGAAAGTCCCTCACCAATTGTTTTGACGCTTCAGATACCTTGAGTTCAGGTTTGGAGAGATACGCCTCGTTGATCATTGCAAGATCTGTTCTAGCCGCTTCAGTCCAAGGTGCCAAAGTTGCGGGTATCTCATCATCTTCAACAGATTCATCCTCTAATGGGTTTCGAAGCTCGTCAACCACCATCCAGAATTGAACCATATGCATCAGCTTTTGCCTGTCCATATATTCAATAAAATACGACAAAGCAGACGGGTCACGCAGCAAGTCAACCAATGATGCGTTCTCGAGTTTAGAGAGTTGAGAGCCTCTCCTGGGTAGGTCTGGTTGTGGAATTCTCTCGCTACCAGCCGCCAGACTATTGACTCGCTGGTCAAGTATTCGTTTACCAATTTCTAGGCGCCTGAGATATACTGGATCTTGACCTTCTTGCAAAGCATCCCGTTTTAGCTGGCTGGAAACCTCACTGCGAAAGCGGCGGGCATCTGAGAGGTTGTTGACCTTTCGAATAGCACGCACAAACTTCTCAAATTTCCGCTCATGATCCCCTGGTGAAATCCGGGGAAACGGTGCGGTACGTTTCGGTCTTGGAGCTGGAGAAGCATGCTCATCTAAAGCCGCACGTAATTTTCGAACCGTTGATCGATCTTGAAGCATTGTACGCCCCTAAAATCTGGACATTAGCACACACAAACTATATCAAAATGTACAGAAAGACAAACATATGCCTCCATGACTTGATTCCACGTATCTGGCTCGGCCAAAAGCTGCATTACTGGAGAAAGTACAGCGCAAGAAACCAATTCTTGTATGAGGACACCCACAGCTCGACTGGCCATGATCCTCTCCGGTAGCAATTTGGGTAGCAAATCCTTCGTGAGACCCCTCAGGTAACCCTGCTGTACCAACTTTGTATCTGAATATGCCAAAGAAGCCGCCGGGTGCAGTTTCCCTTCCTTGTATTTCCCAGCAATCGCCAAATCCAATTCCTCTGATTCCGTAACCTGTCGATTCAAGTGCTTCCCCCGTACTGCCCTCTCTGCCTCGTAGAAATCTTTGAAATGGGCCGTAAGGATTGGCACAAAACGAGTGGTCACAATCTCCGTGATATCCAGTTCGACAATAATATCCAGCAGGTTCGTGAGCGCAAGTCGAATTGTTTTATCCACCTCGTTGATGAACACCGGATTCTTGCTGATGCTCGAGTACCATGTATTAACAAAATCCCTCAATATAAACTCCAAGAGCTCGTCCAACGCATTCGAGACCATGAACGATTCGGGGTATAACGGCTTCCAGTGATATGCTTGACGACTTCGCAACGCCGCGATTTCCTTGTCCCATTCAGTCGCCGCGAGAAATTTTGGTCCATTGGGACGTATTTGTCTGTTTCTTTCGCCATATTTGCTTCCGCGAGAGGTGGTGACTAGCAATCCGAGCAAGCCCACGATGGGCAGGATGAGACCTAGGACGAAAGCGTAGCCTGCCCAGCGCAGCACTGGCACCCAATTAACAGCATATCCCCAAGCGATAAATGTAGCGATACCTGCGAGAATCTCATCCCGTCGACTGAGGGCCATGAGGAATAAGAGTGACGGGAGAGAGTTGACTGGGGCATGGTTGGTGTTCGAGTTGCTGGCAGGTGCTTGGAAGCTTTTGAGAGGTACAGGGGAGGGGATCTCGAACAGGGAAGAGCGGCATCATCCGCCAAAAGATTCACTTACTTAACTCTTCACTGGGAACAGTATGTGATTTCCCCTCACAATCACCAGCTTCTCTCAATCCCATTAGAGCAGGGAGAATATGGCGTTTTACTCTCCAAGGGAATTTCATATTTACGTACCCACGTATTGACAGTGCGTGCTGCTTTTGCAGCTATTCCAACAACTCTTTGGGAGCTGCCAACTAAGTTAAGGTTGTATAGAGATGAAATTGTATGAAGAGTTTTGATTATTTGCATATGAAGGAATCCGATCTACCATGGAGGATCTTCTAGCCGGCGGAATAGTGCCACAAACTTCTGCCCGTTATTTCGTGTGACCTTTTGTCCCTCTTCTGTCTCAGTTCTCATAACCTCCACACACTCATCAGCCTCCTGCTCTGCCTCAGAAACCCGCGCAAAAGAAGGATGCTTGTCGAAATGCTCCACCATCCACAAATGCAAATCCTCCACATCGGTAATGGTATACACAATCCCTCCTGGTCGAACCACGTACGCGTATTCCGAATTTAGAGTCGTAGAAACGATACGTGCCTTGTGTTTCCTCGCTTTGAAATGAGGATCTGGAAAGCAGAGAAAAATCTTTGAAAGCTGATGTTTCTTGAAGAAATTTGGTAGGAATTTCATACTGTTTGCTCGTAGACAGGCAGCGTTTTGGTATAATTTTTGGTCAGCGGATTGACTTCGCAGAGCTTTGATTCTTTCCTGAACATATTCTGTTACTTGGGTTCGGATTTCCATTCCTAGGAGCTTGTGTTAGTTTGAAAGAACGTCTAGGGGTATGTTTAGACTTACCTAAGAGTAAAGTATTGGGAAGCTTAGGAGCGAGTGCAACAAGTAATCCACCAAACCCACAGCCTATATCCGCAACTTCAACATCTTGTGTAAGCTTCCGCGATTCCTCCTCTCCAGCAACAACAGTTTGAGCTTCCTTGCTCTCTCCTCCATTCGACTTCGTTCCGTCTTGCGACTCGACCCCAACATTTGTGCCCCCAGCAATTGACTTGGTGGGTTCTGCGTATGCGGGGTAGTAGGGTGCCCATTTCATGTGCGCAGGACTGAGTGGACTGTGGGCAATCAGTATGCATTTGGTGACTCTTTTCCAGCACAACTTACTATTCTAAATCATGATCAGAGAATACATTGGCATGCGCCCTCTGTCTGTAAAATTTCTTCTTGGGCAAGTCTGTGGTGGTGCCCTCTTCTCTCGAATTCTTGTACTCCGCTCTCTTCTGTCGTTTATTTGGGGGACCAGCCATGGTGATGGGTATGTGTTGAGAATTGTTTGCAATGAGGGGTTTAGGTTGTGAGGGGGAAAAGGACGAGGCTACTCGAGGCTGACGGAATAATTTTCACGGCCAATCACATCTGGCGTCTTACAGGGATAATTTAGTGGAGAGCTAAACCGCTCCTGAATACACCTCGGAGAACTCTTACTATAGCCTAATATTATATCTAGCTCTGACTCTACATAATAATAATTAGACGTGAACATTAGAATACATTTAGCTTATATAACTAGGAGAATATTTTTAAGTTAGCTACTTATAGAATAGATTTATTATAAGTTAAATAAAATAATATAGTTTACTACTAAGCGATATATATTATCGAGCGACGTACTTTTCTCTACTCTACTATCTAAAGAGTAAAATTAAATAATTATAATATATTATATTAATTAATCTAAATCTAAATCTAATAAACTAGAAGTATCTATAGCCTCTTAATAAGTTTATATATTATAACTAGACTTCTTATAGATACTATATCGTTATCTAGATAGCTACCTCTTCTATTACCTACCTCTCTTAGAGCGCTTATCGCGTCGAGTCTATTTCTCTACTTTCTTCTAAGCTAATATATTCTATATATCCTCTATAGTAAGTACTCTCTCTTAGTAGACTCGAGTCTTTTTAGCTCTCTAGTATTTACTTAGTACTTTATTTACCTTATAAAGAGTATAGACTTTAGCTAATAATAAAGTTATCTTATAAGCTAATAGCTTCGTACCCTTAGCTAATATAGCTACTATCTAGAAAATAGAGGTTAGTAAGCTTTCTTAATAATATATAATCTAATTCTTAACTAATATCGTCTATAAAAGAGTATTAGTTAGATTATAAGAAGTCTATAAGACCTAAAGGTTAATATTAGTAGAGAGAGTAATAGTAGATATTAGAGTCTATAACCTTATATTAAGCTTTAAAA
>LKTO01000197.1:0-83853 GCA_001399465.1 Hymenoscyphus scutula
ATGGAATGTATACAAATTGGTAGAATAGTCCGAATAACCTCATTTCTTGATATTTGCCTCTGTGGTGCCACTCTTAAAGCAGCATGACAGTGGCGATGTTACAATCTTTTACCCCTGTACGTAGTAGTAAGTAAAAACGAGATCCTATCGAGTAATTGCGGGGAAATCAGCTGCTCCTCTATTGGCTCGCCCGGTGACTGGGATTGCATGCGGTCTTCGGCTTCCCCGCCGCTCTCGCTCAGAGAAATATATTGAGGGCACTGCAGGTGGACAAAAGGATTTTGATTGCTTCATCACATCTGAACCGTTGTGAGGATTGGGTGAGAGGATTTCAAAAGTACGATATGACCTCAATCCCCAGCCACCCCATATGTATGGCTCCCCATTTACACTACGTAGTATTTCGTGAAGAGAGGATCGAATTCAAGGGATCCGTAAAAATACAAGAAAGAAATGGAAACGGGGTGAGAGAGATCTAACGAGATAGAAAAGGATACGGAAATAGTTAATGCTTCAGACACCGGCCAGGCATTCAAACTTAGATGAAGAATAAAAACACTGTGGAGAACAAATGAAAAGAAAGGAAAAGTTGAACGAATTCATTTCAACATCCTGGTTGGATGAGCCAACCCGCACAAATCTATGAGGTAGATAAGAACTTCTCCATAAAATCCATGATAGAGGCTGAACCGAGTATGCAAGTCTTCCCGTCTTGCGGGACGCCCCCCACTTCCCCAAAGTATGGAGTCGAGACGGCACAGAGGGTTCCCTACGCCATAGGTAGTTCCCCCAGCCGCTAACACGCCGTATCATGCACTATGATAGATAAGTGCAGTAACCGAGCTGATCTCTGTCCAAAATTTGATATTATTTGACTTGCAAGCGAAACAAAAAAGTAAATGTGACTAGATGATATACAGTAGCGACAGTTTGATTCCGTGACCCTTCTTCCCATCTTTTTAAAGGTCTAGCAAGTTGCTACTGGTGGGCCTGGAACGGTATAGCTGTTGAAATTATTGTATATATTCGCAGTGTACCCGGGATCAGTCGATTTGAAGGCACCTGGAATGGCGACCTTTGGTCCCAAATCCTTTGATCCGCCTCCAGTGATCGTGACCTGTGCACAGGAGATATAGAATTGTGGTGTTGATCCTGGGTTGTGGATTGCGAGTGATTGGATTCTGACGAGGTAATCTCCATTTGGAACGCATGCTGGTAGGTTGAAAGTGTATTTTTCTGCAAAGAGTCGTTAGCATTGACCATATACATATGGAAAGTTTGTATTTACGTTTCAAATCCCAAGTTCCTCCGGGGAATTTTGGCCCAATGTCAAGAATTTTAAACCACACATTTCCAGAACCATCAAAGTCGGAGGCAGCACCAGGAGCCTTGGCCATGTAAACCGAGACTGGGCCTTGGTGGTAGACTGCTTGGTCGAGTGCGAAAGTAATCGGGGATCCAGCGGTGACGGGGAGGGTTGACGTGCCAGCCCCAGTTGCTCCAACGTTGCATCGAAGATCTTTGCTTGCGAGGTCTTTCACAGATTAGTGTCCGTGATAGATCTCGTAGCTGCCATGGAACTTACCAAGAACAGGCGAGTTCATATTCGTATTCTTTCGGATATATTGGTACGTGGGGTTGGTGTTGAGCTGTTGAAAGATATCTAGACGGGTGTTAATGTTAGTTTTTCTGGTGGGAACAATGATGACTTACAATGTCCCGAGACCTGACTAGCAAGAGCTAGAACGCCCGCGTATAGAGTAAAGCTCTTCATTTTGAAATATGTACAAAAGGTAACGATATGTGCAACGATTGAGAAGATGTCCAAAAGTAAATTTCGTGTGTAGGGAGCGCGTCCACCCACTTCTTTATATTCTCTTCCCAAGACAGAGAGGAACGAAGTTTTCAAACCATAGAACCAATTACCAATTATGACTATCTTTGGTATCGAGTGTACATGCGGTCTTCAATTAAGGGGTAAATGAACCTGGTTTGCTCAAACCAGGGGTGTCAATTCGAGATGGAAGAGATCTTTCAGGCCAAAAGCAATTTATACGACGTCACTTGACGACTTAATACTGCATACTTCCAGGCTATGGAAAGACCCAGAACAATATATCTGTGATCATTTCCATGTCTATATTAGGCAAACAAATATACAAGTTTGATTAAATATTGACCTGGAAGTATCTCACCCAACCAACAAATGAACGCGGATGGCCACTAGCCGCCCAGGCGTCAGAATTGGTTGAAAGCTTTGACGGCGATAGTATGTATCGGTGATAATTGAAGGGAATATTCCAAGTTATAGCAGAGTTCCTCGGCCTCCTGCTTCTTCTCGACCTCGTCAACAATCTACCTCCCACGGCCATCAGCTGCTGTCGCCCGAAGACGGTGCACGTGGGATACAGTGGGATTTTCGGACCGATAAATTCATGCTCGAAGCAATGTTATTTCTCCTTCACAACGATCGACATATGAGCATAGGAAGATGCTTCCGGTGGTGGCGCTTTTCAGGCTGTGGAGAAAAACTGGGGAAGAAGCCAAGGTCAAGAGACGGTCTCGAGGCGGGGCATCGCAGATTAGCCCGTCTTAAGCGAGATCTACAATAGACAGCCTCGAGACAGACCAGTTCCCGGCTAAATCGCAATCTTCAATTCAACCACCAGCACCATCAGTTGCCATCAGCCAGCAATTAAGAGAGGGCCCTGGCCGAGCTAAGGAACCCATCCTCCCAAGTCGGAACCTGCCTGAAAGACTGCATTTCGCTTGCAATTGCGATATTGATTCATTTATCGTGCCAGTGGGGCGGGTCATCAAAATTCGCGAACCACATCAAAGCTCACGAAGTGATTTTGTTTGGAAACAATCATTCGAGCAATTTGAAGGGGGGAATTAGACTGCAGTAGCTCGAAGTCGTCGGGTACTCTTCCCGGTATTCAACGTTCAAAGTTCTCATATGCATATTTCCAATCCAGCAGTCCTTCAAATTTCCTGCATGTTTCTTCAACAGGTGACGAGAAATGTTAGCTTTGATAGGTCACCACGTTATGTTGAGAGAACCTTTTCTCTCGGCCCGACCGATCCATCAATCCCAATATTTTGAGAGAGAGAGTCTCTCAGGTACCCTTGCAGTTTTTTACTTCGAGGAGGCTCGATCATGATACATTCCTCCGTATTCGAACTTGGTACCTTGCCCCTCTTTGGCGTTTTAGTAGTGATCTCCATACGTATATTTCTCCGCCTGCTGTATTTTCTCACCAATCGTTGTCCTACGTTATTTTATATGCACATTTCTTTCCACACTATTTGTTAGTGAAGATTTTGCGGTCCACTAAGTAATTGTAGGAGATCCATATTCTCAATCAGGCTATTCGGAACCTCTTGCCAGGCGGTCATGCTGTTCCGTCTCTGGCCTTGGCCTTGTGAGGGCATCGTTAGATACATGACTATAGAAACGCGGATTTTGCTCTTCTTATCTCGTTCTGCATCATAGCACTTACATTTCTGTTCAATAATCAATTGCAATCAAAAATGGGATTCAAAAGTCTATTGTTTGGTGTCGCCTTGGCTTCCACTGCTTTTGCAGAACAGCCAGCATATGGACAGTGTAAGTTGTATCTTCTCGAATTCCTAGTGCAAAGCTAATAAAAACAGGTGGTGGTGTCAATTGGACCGGTGGAACTACTTGTGGTTCAAGTTTTACTTGTGTCAAGACAAACGAGTTCTATTCTCAATGTATTCCTGGTTCCGCAGCTTCTACAACTGCACCGACAACAACCACGGCACCATCAAACCCTAGCACCACAGTAACCTCCGCCCCTGGAGGAACTACTGTTGCTGCTGCTGGAAATCCATTCTCTGGTGTTGCTCTTTACGCCAATCCTTACTATGCTTCTGAGATCAACAATATTGCAGTCCCGTCTCTGACTGGTCCAATGGCAACAAAAGCTGCTGCCGTGGCAAAGGTGCCTACTTTTGTATGGCTGTAAGTTATCACCAGAAAATCACGGACTCAAATGATTCATACTAACTTGTATAAAGTGACACAGCTTCAAAGGTCCCACTGATGGGCACCTTCCTCGCAAATATAAGAGCTGCGAATAAAGCCGGTGCCAGCCCACCAGTAGCCGGTACATTCGTTGTATATGATCTACCAGATCGCGACTGTGCAGCTCTCGCATCTAATGGAGAATATTCGATTGCCAATGGCGGTGTTGCGAATTACAAGAAGTACATTGACTCTATCAAAGCACTTCTTGTGACTTACTCTGACGTCAAAGTCATTCTTGTTATCGGTAAGAGTTATCTACTCAACAGGATTCTCTTCTTCACTTATTTACTAACGTAATCTAGAACCTGACTCTCTTGCCAATATGGTGACCAATTTGAGTGTTTCGAAATGCACCAATGCTGCTGCCGCCTACAGAGAATGTACTCAATACGCCATCGCTCAACTGAACTTACCAAATGTCTCCATGTACCTAGATGCTGGACATGCTGGGTGGTTGGGATGGCCCGCAAATATTGGTCCGGCAGCAAAAGAGGTTTGTCTTTTCTAAACCCTCCCTCAATAGACGAAAACTAACAACTCTCCCTTCCAGTTTGCCGATGTCTACAAAGCTGCAGGAAGTCCAGCAGCAGTTCGTGGTTTAGCGACTAACGTTGCCAACTACAATGCTTGGAGTATTGCTACATGTCCATCGTATACCCAAGGACTTGCTACCTGTGATGAGAAGAGATATATCAACGCCATAGGACCTCTTCTCACAGCCGCTGGTTTCCCAGCCCATTTCATCACTGACGTTTGTAAGTTTTCCTTCCCTAAAGAAGCCTGCTACCTGATCACTTTTTGACTTGGAATAGCCCGAAATGGTGTTCAGCCAACTGCCCAACAAGCTTGGGGTGATTGGTGTAACGTTAAGGGAACAGGATTCGGCGTTAGGCCTACCACGAATACTGGCGACGTCTTAGCGGATGCATTTGTCTGGATCAAACCTGGCGGAGAGGGTGACGGTACATCGGATACCTCAGCTACTCGTTATGATGCTCACTGTGGTCTCTCTGATGCGCTGAAACCTGCCCCAGAAGCTGGAGCATGGTTCCAAGCTTACTTTGAACAGCTTTTAACGAATGCAAACCCGACATTCTAAAGTTGTAATTCTTGGGGGTAGGTTTCATTGAGAATGGGCACAGTGGTGCTCAGTGATATTGTCTTTCCTTTTATTTGTATATATTTGAGTTATTTGTATATATTTTACACATTCCCTTCAAATATTCAAGTCTTCCATTTGTCAAATTACTTCTTTTAGAGTATGTCGTCAATTTCTAGTCTTGGCAAATCATTTCCGTTCCTCAACCATGCGTGAAAGCAATTTATCGTATCCCGAGAACTGGGTAGGATTCGGATAGCTGACCGACGATAAATTATCTTACATTACCACTTTTTTCTCCGGTTAACTTGGAGGGCTTCCGGCTAGTAATTATTTTGCCTGATTGTCGATCAATTGCAGGATTAGGGAGATGAGTACTGAAAATGTCCTTTCAAAGCTGATTGAATTTATGGGTTTGTTCGTTACTTTTCTACCCTTTGCCACTTACATTCAGATACAGTGGTGGTGGATTGAGTTGTTGCTCTATCCTATTTAAAGTTTTGTGCAGTTGTTGAACCTGATTAGGATTTCATTATGTTGTTTGGCTCGTTAAAGGTTGCTTCACCACTTTCAATCTTTCACAAACTCTACCACAGATGATAATTATCTGGCTCTGAATGCCACAGAGATAGATTAAATATCCGAAATACGAGCTTTCAATCAGTTAGTACTTCCAGGGAGGTTTAGCAAACCCGATTTCAAAATCGCCACCCATATTCCATCCTCTAAAACAGAGAACCGCAAGTTAAAAAGTAGAACAGATCTATCCTCAAGAACTTTGAGCGACTTCTACATTGAACTCGTCTCAATTACAAACTTTAAATTCACGAACGAACCTCTCAGCACCAAATAGTATTCTCAGTTCCCACCACCTCACCAAAAACCCTCCTCACCTCACAGCCCGGTCCAAAGGAGCCATCGGATCCCCAAACACCTTGCCCTCTTAAACCCTCCATCTGTCCCACCAAACCAAAATAAGCCACACGACCACCTCAATATTAAGCATAAACACGACATCTTGCACTCCACCAATCACATCCCAAGATCTTACCCCATACCCCACAATCGTCATCTACCACGGCATATATAATACCGCAGTGGAGATTAAGAGGTGTGGCATTGAAAGTTGTGGTGCGGAGGATGAAGGTCCGGGTTTGTTGGGGTATTGTGGTTTTTTCTGGGGAAAGGTGGGGTTAAGCGAGGGATAGGTATTGAAGGGGGTTTGACTGGTTGGATGCAGGGGCGGTTTCCCCGCGTTTTGTTTATATTTTGTTGTAGGGGAGTCGGGAGTTTTAAGTTGGAGGAATACGTCGGATTCTATCTTCTCCGACATGACAACACAGCTCACTCTATTAAGACAAGTGATCACGTCGATTTTTCATTTAAGTAGTTGATACAATAATTCCCGTCGCCAATTTCAATAAGTTCCCTATGCATGCTTTCAAACTCATTACTCGTGACGCACCCAAATTTCACTTCCAGATACAGGTCCCATACTAACCATACAAGAATCCCCATCCACATCAAATAATATCCAAAGCTCTAAGAATGTCCCTCAACCCCTAAATTACATCACCAATCCTCCCCCTACAATTCATCTACCTCCCACAGATCACACCCAGGTATGAAAGGCGATCACATAAACACCCTAGCCACGAGGCTAAACCCATCATCGGTATTTCCATATTACATTCTTCGGTATATATATTCACAAACGTGAATCCTTATATGCAACCGCGTCCCCTTGACTTTTAGATTCAAGCTTTCTCTCAACTCTTGGGAAATCCTTGGTGAGATTTCGTCGATAAATATGAAGTTCTTCACACTTTCAATGATCTTGTTGGCGGTGGGTGTTGTTGCTCATCCTAGGAATGGTATGCTTAAGAGTCCCGAGAGTGACTTGTTGGTGGGATGATGTTGATTTGTGTTTTAGTGGAGAGTGTAACTGGAAAGCTGAGTGAACGAGCGGCGGCTGCGAATGGGAGTGTTCAATATGGTATGATTTCCATCTTTCAAATACAAATTTCAACAGACTTTCATTTAAATTATCATTTATGGGAGGGTTTTCTGAGCTATAGAGAATCTTCGACTGGCCGATTCTGTTCACAGAAGCAAGTTGGTGAAGAAGGTTTCCTGTCTTGGGCACACCTACTTCCTTTTCCAGGAAAGGTCAGGAGAACTAAGAGAAGTGCTTTCGAATCCCAACCTGGTTATCGCAAATTGACTCGCTCCTCCAAGATAACATGGTCCAACAAACCAAACACCCGAAGAAATCAACATTTTCAAATCGTTTGAGGAGGAACAAGAAACAAGCTAACAGCCCACCCCCCAGCCGGAGTAAACATAGCAGGTTTCGACTTCGGCTGTCTAACCGACGGCTCCCAAGACACAATCAAAGCCTCCCCTCCCCTCTCCTCCCTCGGCGGACCCGACGGCTCAGGTCAAATGTCCCACTTCGTCAAAGACGACAAATTCAACATCTTCCGTCTCCCCGTCGGCTGGCAATACCTCGTTTCCTCGCCCGGCGGGACCTTGAATTCCGGAAACCTCCAGAAATACGATCAACTCGTGCAGGCGTGTCTGAAATCCTCCGCCAACACCGTCTGCGTCATTGATATCCATAACTATGCGAGGTGGAATAAGCAGATCATTGGACAAGGGGGACCCACGAATGCGCAGTTTGTGAGTCTTTGGACGCAGTTGGCGACTAAGTATAAGGGGGAGGCGAGAATGGCGTTTGGGCTTATGAATGAACCTCATGAAGTCGATATCACGAAATGGGCCGATACAGTCCAACAAGTCGTCACTGCAATTAGAGGGGCCGGCGCGACGACACAGATGAGTATGTCCCCCTTTCGTCTCTTCTATCCCCTTTCCATAAACTCCTTGTCCTATCTAACTTTCCCCAGTCTTCCTCCCAGGCAACGATTACACCTCCGCCGGAAGGTTCATCTCAAACGGCTCAGGCGCCGCCCTCCTCCCCATCAAGAACCCCGATGGAACAAATACAAATCTCATCTTCGACGTGCATAAATACCTAGACAGCGACAACAGTGGTACCCACACCGAATGCGTGACTGATAATATCGATTCTGCCTTTCAACCACTTGCTACTTGGCTACGGACTAACAATCGACAAGCAATTCTGACGGAAACGGGGGGTGGCAATACGAGCAGTTGTTCAAAGTACATGTAAGTGTTTCTCAAGGAGTTTTTCTTGGTTTCAGGGATACTGTAACTTTCTTTTCGAAACCTTTCTTGGAGCAATGAAAACGTGCACTAACAAGATATCTTCCAATTAGGTGTCAACAAATTGCTTTCTTGAAGTAAGCAGTCAACCCCAGACCTATCTAGAGATGAAAAGCTAACTTTGTTATTAGTGCAAATTCTGATGTGTATCTGGGATATGTGGGATGGAGCGCCGGGTCTTTTTCAGGATCTTATGAGTTGAACGAGACGCCGACCGGGAGTGGAAATAACTGGCAGGATACGGCACTTGTGAAGGCTTGTCTGAAAAGGTCATAAGTCAATCAAGGGAGAAGATGGGATGGAAAGAGAATGAGGTATCTTGCACGACTATTTATCTTGGAAAAGCCAGTTGGAAGGGTTGTATATATAGCAATGAACGCATAACATCATACGGCTGTTATTGGACGAGAATTGATGATCGAGAATCTCTCCTCAAAGCCGCTTCCTGGGGTTGAATAGTAGAAATGTCAAAATCAATCGGCAGAGAAGAATCGTGGAAACCCATATCGACATAACGAGAGAAGACAACGGTTGTCCCAGTCTCAACATGTATTTGGGACGGTACGAGGCAGAAGTTGAGAAATAAGTGTTACCTTATCCAAAACTGTTTTATTGCTTGAACTCCCTTTCCCTTGGTGAAATCAGTCTCGAGTATGACGTTGGGACATTTCAGTCAGACAAAGTTCATAGTCTCGTAAACTGAACCGGAGATCGGAGGCCAATAATCCAAGTTCTTGTTACTATCCCCAATTGCTCAACCGGCAAGAAAGAAACGTTCCACTCAGACCGCCACTTCGAGGGTGACAAGTTTGATAATTCCCGTCCCAAAAAAACGTAAAATTACCAAATTGTCCGACAATCTCGTCATGAAACCCTCAAACTGACGGCCTGAGATGCTGCTTTCCATGACAATAACCTCACAATCGATCCATTGGCCCAGTATGATGGATTTGTTCACCATTCCCGGGGATCTTGTGTCAGAGGTTGATCAGAGAAAAAGGGTCCTCGACCGTTTTGTTCAACTGTATACAACCGCATTTGACACCTTTCTAGAACCCACAAGGTACTCCGTGACTCAAGAAATTGCTCCTCACATGAGCTTAAAGAGTCACCGAGTAAGGTTACAAGTCCAACGTACAAGTCCAACGATAGTAAAAGAGATACGACTCACACATCCGCGCGAATGGTGTGCAGTACACTTGTAAACACACACATGCCTTAGAGTTTCCAGAAAAACACAAAGTTCCTAGGAAAATCCATCCCGTGACCAGCCTCGAAATCTCCAGATTCTTCTTCCATCCAGGCCCCCCCAGTTCGCAAGTTCATCCAATAGTCACCCTCGGCCATCCCACCGCACTCCCCCCCGGAATTCTCAACTTTCGGCTGACACCGACATTTACTTCACATCCCATGCCTCCCTCCCACCCACCAATCACCGACTTGGTAATTCCTTATCGCAAGCCTGGCCTGGACGCGGTGTCTCGGCGAGAGGATGCCGGTTATCGAGAGGGAACTACCCCGCTGATTGTGTCTGAGGGCCCTAGAAGCCGATCCGGGTGGTGAAAGACGACGAATGAGAGGGGTTTGGATTACCCAATTTGAAGGTAATGCGATGAGGTACAACTCGTAAAGAAAGGGGTTTGCGAGGAATAATGGGTTTGGATGAGTCGTGGGAGTGAGTGAATAGGTTACGGTGTCTTGGTTATGTTGGGAGCTAAGAAGGTAGAAACGGCAAAAAAGGGTGAGTGCGGCAAAAGGAAGAAAAAAGAAAGGGCACCGCACCCTGCTAGAGGTTGGAGCATCGCCATCCATGATCCATCTCTATCTCGTGCAGAAAAATGGCGGAGACGGCGTCCGACGAGGGAGAGGAGGCTGGGAATCTAGAAACAAATTGGGAACAATTCGACTCTCTATCAAATCTTGGCCTGGTACCTACAGCAGAGAGAGCAGATATGTTCACATTCAACCAGTAGCATTAGCTTGGGGAATCCGGGAAATTCTATTCTGGGCTGAGAAGAGAGTTATGGTGCGCTGGTGGTGAGATAAGTATGGACCAAAAGGAAAAGTGTTCTAGCTGCAGCTAGCTACTGCAACCAAGAGGCGGCCGTGTGGGGGAACCAGTCTTTGAGATCCGAGAAGTGTTCCAACACCTCAAGCATCGTATGAGGCAAAGTCGTGACGGGGGTTCATGGGAATGGTCGTTGGGGAATCGGAAGAGTAATTATGCCGTGTAAATGGCAAATGAAACCGGTTGGAAAATGAAGGCGAGATGTTGTGTGACATTTGAGCGAGTCCTCCAGGTACTGTATACTTTTGAGATGGCCATGTAACCTTGTACAGAGATGATGTGAAGACGGTTTTTGATATGCTTGTAACCTACTTGTAGGTTCCAGGATTCGGTTATTGTTTCTCAATTCAAGTAACTCTGTGGCTTGTGTCTTGATATGATGGAGCGTTCGTAGTGGTTGTTTATGAACTTAGAAGAGGGGTTCGGACCTACTTCTACTTTGATATAACATGTAACTTTCGTAAATGACATCGTTCTGCTTATTGTGGCGGTCTGCTGGAGTTGACATCGAGTAGATTTGCGGCAAGCTATCTCAAGAACCCCTCTCTATTATAATCCAGGGGTAGTTTGGATTGTAGTTCAAGTCTTTAGCATTAGCTTCTAGGCTACCTATTGTACGGACTTCAGGATAGCTGCTGAATTGAAGATACGTTTCGTACTGTGAGGTAACATGTAGCATTTAAATTATAAAAAAATTGGTCGTGTTCTCTGTTTCGTGTCAAGGTACTCGGTACCATGCCATGTGGCTCGAAGCCGCATGAGAGGTGTCCCCAAGGAGTTGAGGTAGGATAGGTCCTGCAGAAAACGCTCACCACCAACTGCAATTACCGCAAAAGCCTCCCCTTCACGGTCGTGTGCATTGGAAAAACTCTGCTCTGCTTCTCTGCTTCCCTTCTCAGACTGCCGCTCCCTGGAGAAGCATCTCTCTCCAAGTCAAGAGACAATGAAGAGTTTTCTCCTCCAAATAAAGGCCTCAATACTATTCATTGCTTCTTTGACCTTGACCCAAAAATACGCACCCAAGACGGTGACATGGTCCCCATCTAGGCCAAACTGCGTCAAATGGGGGCTGGCGACGGTGCCTTTGTTGGCTGCCCTCCACTAAATTGCTGCTTCTCTGACCAGATCCCAGCACTGCCCCCTGCAGTGCTTCCAAGGCGCGTGGGGCAGGCCATTTTGGCCATTCACGCTTAGCGACGCCCCCCATCCTTATCGCTTTCATATAAACAGTCGCTGTCGCTCAACAACTTTTCTCCCTCCTTCATACCCTCAACTCTACAAACAGCCTCGCCTGCTTGTCAACAATACCTCTCCGCTCCCTCATCTACACCCCCCATATACACCGCAATCATGGCTACCTCAGCAACCGTCTCCTACACGGAGAATGTGAGTCTCGATCCACGAATTGACCCCGCGGTGGTGCATTGGCTGATACCGAGATAGCTCCTCAAATACATGAAGCTCGACCAGAAGGGAAGCGCCATGGCTGAGTAAGTAGATGGCGACGGTGATCTTGACGAGCCTCATCTAATTGCCCTCAAGGTACATCTGGATTGACTCGACTGGTGGTGTTCGTTCCAAGTCAAAGGTGACCAACAGCAATCCCCTCAGCCCAACTCCGATCCCGCCACACCCCCACTCCGCAGGCATCTCCCACCAAAAGTTAACCAGAAACTAACGGGTCAATTCTCTTCCACAGACTCTCCTCAAGGTCCCAGAATCTGGCGAGTTCACCCTCGAAGATCTCCCAGAATGGAACTTTGACGGTTCTTCCACCGGTCAAGCTCCAGGCGACAACTCTGATGTCTACCTCCGCCCCGTTGCCATCTTCCCCGACCCATTCCGTGGTGCCCCAAACATCTTGGTTCTCACCGAGTGCTGGGATCCCGATGGAACCCCCAACAAGTACAACTACCGTGCCGAGTGTGCCAAGTTGATGATTGCACACAAGGTACACGAGCCATGGTTCGGTCTTGAGCAAGAATACACCCTCCTCGACATGTCCGACCGACCATATGGATGGCCAACAAACGGTTTCCCAGGTCCTCAAGGCCCATACTACTGTGGTGTTGGTGCTGGTAAGGTCTACTGCAGAGACATTGTCGAGGCTCACTACAAGGCATGTTTGAATGCTGGTATCAAGATCTCTGGCACCAACGCCGAGGTCATGCCGGCTCAATGGGAGTTCCAGGTCGGTCCTTGTACCGGCATTGAGAGTAAGTCGCCTTTTCCAATCATCTCATAAACTCAACTAATAGCAACTCTAGTGGGTGATCACCTCTGGCTCGCTCGTTTCCTCCTTCACCGTATTGCCGAGGAATTCGGTGCCAAGATCTCCTTCCACCCAAAGCCAATTCCGGGCGACTGGAACGGAGCTGGTCTTCATAGCAACTACTCCAGCAAGGAGATGCGTGTCGAGGGTGGTATGAAGTACATTGAGGCCGCCATCAAGAAGCTTGAGGGTCGCCACAAGGAGCACATTGCTGTTTACGGAGAGGACAACACATTACGTTTGACCGGCAGACATGAGACTGGTAGCATCGATACCTTCTCATATGGTGTTGCCAACCGTGGCGCATCCATCCGTATTCCAAGAGAGTGTGGTGCCAAGGGTTACGGTTACTTTGAGGACAGACGACCAGCTTCAAATGCTGACCCATATCAAATCACCGGTATCATGATGGAGACGGTATGTTACTCCCTCGCAAGCTTCAACCTCTTCAAGATCTTCAAAGCTAATATTCTCTAGATGTATGGTGGACTCGAGGACACTGAGCTGAAGAAATAGACGCATTAATGCCACAAGGCTTGTATACAATGGTGCTAGGACGTTTTCGTTCGACGGCGAATGGTTTTGCAAGCGAATGAATTTTATGACAGGTCCACATTTTCTAAGAGTTCACTATGTAAATTCGAAGGATTCATAGGATCAAATACGATACCAAATTAAACAATTGCTTCACTTTCTACACTACCCCGCGCTCCACGTGCTTTCGTGATATTCGCAATAAGTTGACCCTTGTCTTGGGGCCCCCAAAAACCCCCACGCACCCAACAAACTGCCAATTGGAAATCGTGTAAGAGGAAACCGTAAGCAGTGATGGAGTTTCCGTCGTGCATCTCTCGGACTTTCAGCCTTGTTGGTTCCTGAATTGACATCATGACGTGCAGATGAAGCTCCTTTCCTGATCGAGAAGTCGGGAAGTCAAAGCTCTCAAAAGCTGGGGAAGTTCGTCGAAGTCAACTTTTCCACAGACACAACAACACCAGAGCTACCATGATTCTGAACACATTTCGAAGAGCGACGACGGCATCGTCGTTACGGCGGGCGTTTCGGTCGATAACTACCTTACAGTCGAATCCTCACATTGTATGCTATTCCTTCGACCTTTTTCCTGCTCCTTTCCATGCGATTTGCACTCACTCACTCCTCTACAGTACGTCTTCCCAAAACCCGATAGCACCTCCCACATCCTCTCCTTCCTCCCCACCAACCCTCCCACCGAGAGCCTCGCCATTGGCATAACCACCCAACTCCCTCCCACAACCGACTCCATCGGCGAGAACATGAACTTCCTCGCCATCCTAAACGATGTCATGAGGAAACACGCTGCTCAAGATCCCCTCGTTCAAAGCCAGGCAGCGGCTTTCGCATCTACATCTGGATCTGCGTTGGGATCGGGTGGGATGTTCTTCCCGCAACAACAGGGGAAGAAGAAGAGAGGCGTTGGAGGGGATGGAGCTGGAGGCGCGAGTTCGCAAGGTGGTGCTGGGGGCGCGGGGAGGGGAGGTTGGGTACATGTTAGTGACATGAGGGCGCCGCCTGATTATGGGAGGATTGCGTGGCCGGAGGATATCTTTGGGAGTTTGGAGGTTGATGGGAGGGGGGAGTTTGTGGAGGGGGAAGGGGACTTGAAGGGGAATTGGCAGAGTAGTGGGAGTTATCGCATTATTACGAGGGAGGGGATGTGAGTATGCTGCTCTGGGACTTGTGGCTGTTACTGACTTTGCATAGATTGGGGTTGAGCGATTTCATGAGGAAGAAGTTGATTGAGAGATTGAGAGAAGAAGAGAAGAAGGGGGGACTATGAGGGGTGACTGCCTCATTGGAGGTTCTTTTCTTGTCAACGGAGATGCTGTGCTCGAGCCGGCACAATATGCGCAAGAATTCAGCTCGGTACAACGGCTGAGGAATTGTTATTCACAGCTCACGATAACACCGGGGGGAAATGGATCTGGTCACACATGATTACCTCATAACACCTCCTTCACCAATAACCAAGGTTTGTCATTCCGAAAGATATAGCGAAGAGGGAAATCCTGTTGTACAAAAGTGGGTTGAATCTTGTCATAGTATCTGGATTTGTATAAGTATATTGTCAAAGGGGGGAAGGTAGATATTAGTTTGTGCTTTCCTGTAAGATTCGTCAAGCATTGGGGCGAAAGAAGAAGCCCAGGTTGAGAGGGAACTTGAGTATCAAGATAATGTTCCAAAGTAAATGATTCTCTACGTATTGTTCAGCTTCGACAATAATTAACATTCAAGACGGGCAATACCCGGGTGATTGGTACCCCACAATGTCCAGAATTCGCTTCTGCTGAGCGATTACCTACCTACATATCGAGAACTGTGAGACCAACACCTCTTCTAAACCCTCCTTCTAAAAACATCAAGTAACACCACGAGATTATCTTGTTGTCATTGTCTTATCCCTCGACCTTCGATGGTCACTCCCCCCTTTTAGACTCTGTTCAGACTCAACACTACAAAACTGTCACCCCAGACGTCACGTCCAGCGCTCGGAGGTTTTGGTGGTGGGGCAGCATCTCGACAACACCTCAATCCAAAAGAAACACCAGGAAGTTTGCATCCCCGCGATGAACTCTCACGGTGCCGCCTACGATGACGGGGAGCTGGAGATCTCTCTGGCCCCGTCTGCCAACCGCCGTGCACAAAACAAACCGGCAGATGCGAGTTCCCGTCGCGTTCCCAATGGCATCAACCAACGCATGGTTGAGCCAGTTCCTCAGAAGAAGGCAGAGCAGCGTATTGGCGCCTATCATATCATCCGGACGTTGGGTGAAGGGTCCTTTGGGAAGGTTAAGCTTGCTACACATCGTGTTACCAATCAACAGGTAGCACTCAAGATTATTGCGAGGAAGAAGCTCATTAGTCGTGACATGGCGGGTCGGGTCGAACGGGAAATAGAATATCTTCAGTTGCTGAGGCATCCTCATATTATCAAGCTGTAAGTCTGGGTGCATTCGTGGTATATGTACGGAACTAACGTAAACGAAATAGCTATACGGTCATCAAAACACAATCCGAAATCATTATGGTACTCGAATACGCGGGCGGGGAACTCTTCGATTATATTGTGCAGAATGGGAAGATGAAGGAGGACGAAGCACGGAGGTTTTTCCAGCAGATCATATGTGCGGTCGAATACTGTCACAGACATAAGATCGTACACCGAGATTTAAAACCAGAGAATCTACTCCTCGACGAGAACCTCAATGTCAAGATCGCCGATTTCGGACTCAGCAATATCATGACGGATGGCAATTTCTTAAAGACGAGCTGTGGAAGCCCAAATTATGCGGCTCCAGAAGTCATCAATGGGAAACTATACGCAGGACCAGAAGTCGATGTTTGGAGTTGTGGAGTCATTTTATACGTCTTGCTGGTGGGAAGATTACCGTTCGACGATGAACATATTCCTTCTCTATTCGCCAAGATTGCGAAAGGACAATATGTGGTTCCGAATTATATGAGTTCCGGAGCGGCAGCACTTATCAAAAAGATGCTGGCTGTGAACCCAGTACACAGAGCTACCATTGATGACATCCGTATGGATCCTTGGTTTGTCAAGAACTTGCCGGCTTACCTACAACCTCCGGTGGAGGAGTTCATTGACACGGGAGTTGATCCTATGAAGGCCATCACACCCAAAAATATAGCCCCACACGCCAGTCCTGGAGTGCAAGAGAAGCTACATAATCAGGTTACGGAGAAGATTAGTAAGACTATGGGATATGGAATCAAGGATGTGCAGGAAGCGTTGGCTGCTGAAGAACCTTCTGCAATCAAGGATGCATACTTGATCGTTAGAGAGAACAAGCTGATGCAGGCCAATCGTAAGTTCAATTTCCGTCTTGCTGAAGCTTTCACATGCATCTTTTTCAATTTTCAGTCTCCATCTGAACTACTTGTTGCAAAACTAACTTGAAATAGCAAATCTGTCAGATGATAAAGGTCAAATGTTGTTCCAAGTTCCTTCTCCGCCAGCATGGAATGATGGTATCAAGCTCGAGAACGTAGTTCAACCATATAAACCACCTACCGGAAAAGCCCCTCCTGGAGCTGACCAACCACTTCAATTGCAATCTCGCCCAAGTTCACTCATGGATGCTGTTTCTCCACGTTCGTCTAGTTCAATTGGAACTGATAGGTCAATTCGACCATACGTAAGTAAAATTGGAATCCTACCGAGTAGTTTACCTACCTACCATCGCGACTTTATGGAAGCTCGAAAGAATGGGAGAGAAGCTGGAGTGGCCCTCTCAACCACCCACTCGGAGACCCAAGAACCACATCCCCAAAGCGACGCAGAAAAGGCAGAAACTATGCGCAGACTTAATCCCCACTCTCGCAGTCAAATCAAACTTGATGAAGCGAGTAAGAGACCTGCTGGTATGACTCCAGTTCCACAAAGAAAGCCCAAGCCTACAAAATGGCAATTTGGAATTCGTTCTCGCAATCAACCTTTAGAAGCCATTGGCTGTATATATCGTGCTCTGCAGAAACTTGGTGCTGAGTGGATAGTTGATGAGGATTATGAGACGGGTGGTGGTGATGGTGGTGGTAGAGCTGAACATGTTGAGGATCGGTGAGTATACTCATGCTTTGAGTTGTGTTTAGCTAACGATGATAGGGATAACAACAGAAGTTTCATCTCCCACGGAAGCGGGGCATCTCTCCATCACGCCGAATCCATGGTCGATCATGACGGATCCGGAAACATTCGATTTGGACGAGTCGATCCCGCCGCCCACTACAAACTCCCAGCCGATCCATGGGTCCTTCATGTTCGTTGGCGCAAAGACGGCATGTTCCCCTGGTCCCCCTGTTACTTACCCTCTTACTCATCCTCCTCCTCTCTAGATCTTCGACGACAATCCGTGACCTCTTTGAACAGTACCGGTGGTTCCCTCCCTTCGCAGGAACTCTCATCGCCTCCAAAGCACACGGCGACGCCGGACCCAGTCGATTTGGTGGTCATGCATCTTGATATCCAGCTTTATGAGATGGAGCCGGGTGTTTATCTTGTGGATTTCAAGTGTGCCGGGTATGAGACTGCGGGGGGACTTTTGCTGGAGGAGAAGGATGTTACGAGTCCGTTTCCATTTTTGGATCTGGCGAGTCGGTTGATCATTCAACTTGCTGAAGCGGATTGATGAGCTGCCAAGGGAAGGGAAGAAAGAAAGAAGAAAAATGAATGAAGTATTATGATTAGCGGCGTTATTTTTTGTTTCTGTTTTTGTTCTCTTTTTACGTTTTGGTATAATCCAGGGAAATGGGTCGGTGGATATTCACCAATGCTGAGGTCTCCTTTTGCATGATGAGCAGGGAGGGAAGGGAAGGGAAGGGAAGGGAAGGGAAGAGAAACTGGAAATGGTAGGGTATGGATGGTATGGCTGGAAATGGCAAAGCGGTACTAGGCTGCTCATGGAAATGGAAAGGATCTTTTTGCTGGACTCTTTTGCTTTTACTTTTTGTCTTTTGAAATCTTTCTTTCTTCTTTTTTTCCTTTTTTCGAGCGTGGGCGTTAAATGATGTTGTTGTTACAGTTTTGACTTCTGGATGGATTTGAATACCTAGAAGATGGAAGGACACTTTTGTGAGAGTGGGGAGGATTGAGAAAGTGGGAGTGAAGTGATGCTGGTGATGCAGGTGATGCAGGTGATGGTGATGTTGATGGTGATGTTTGGCAGATTTTGATTGAGAAAGGAAGATGTAATGTTTTGCTAGTTGCTAGTTGTTGGAACGAGAATTAAGATGTGTGTTTTGCTCCTCTACAGGTGCTCTCATATTCTTTCCTCTTGACCTTTGATTTTTAGGTGAGTGCACTTGATGGTGTACTTGTTTATTTTAGTTGGTTTGGTTGGGACTTTTCATTCCCCCCCCCATGGGGGGTATCCTGATTTGGGTTTTATGGCTGTTGGTTGGTTTGTGGGTTATTTGATGGGTTACTTGGTGGTTTACTCAATAGATGGCATACTCGATAAGCAATCGCTCCTCCCCTTTTTAAATTTACTCATACCATGAAAGGCAGGCCAACCCGTAGCTAACCCGTGGTTTACTCGTGGCTCTCCACACTTCTGACCCCCAGTTTTCAAGGCGATAGGTAGCTTGAAAAGAGGAAAGGTTGCAAGGTGCAATGTCTGATAGGAAATGTGGTATGTGTTATTGTACATTGAGTTAGTCTTTGGATTCTTGTGGTTTTTCGTTGATTTTGAGTCGTTTAGATTAAGAGGTGGAAATTTGATGGTCGGCTGGCTATATGTAGATTACCTACCAGTTGCTTAGTGGGTTATTTGTAAGTTACTACCGATAGCGACAGTTATTTTTTGGAAATGGGGTTATTTGTAGGTCACCTTCTGATTGCTATATGCATTGGGACTGTTTTTGGGTGGCTTGTTTAATATTCATTTTATCGTTTGAAATTTGAGAAATTTAATTTGAGGGGACTTGATTGTTTAGGGCTTAGAGTGTCTAGGCTTCCCAACTGTTGTGTTTTGGAGTCTGCAGTATGAAAGAAATGCTAGAAACAGAAGGGGCCTGGTTATGAGAATGTGATTAGTTGGTATACAAGATTGATTATGACCTTACGGCATAGAGCTACTCTAGTCTCCATTTAGTCATTTTAGAAATAATTTTGGATTATACATTGGGCGATATCTCGCTCCTATTTCTAACACGCCATATTTTACAAGTGTTCCGTTTCTTGCGGAAGAGACACAAATAGAGCCTAGGCACCTGGGGAAATAGTCGGAGAAGATTCTGATCCAGGTATCGTTGGCATAGGAAGAGGAACGGCCCGCCTTGGTCGTTTTAATTCCGCCAGTGTTATTCCATCCAACTTTGTTATTCCCACCACGGGAGCGTCTCCCTTCTTAACGAACTCATATTGACCTAACACATCATTAATACAAGCAACCATAAAAGTATAATTGGCGAAACTGACCTGGCATCTTATTGCCGGCTAATCGAAATGCGTCTCTCGCCACTTGTTCGTGGATATCTCCCTTCAATTCAAAAATGATCTTGCTGACAGCAATTCTGGAAGCCCAGTGATCAAAAGAACCCTTTCCTTTTCCCATACGAACCTAACAAGAGGTTAGTTCCATAGCCTAGACCCGCCTCCCAACCATTTCCAAACATACCTCGTTACCACTGCTGTAAACACCAATGCTCGCGCAAACCCTCTTATAAAGACGATATCTCATTCCCTTTAGTCGAACCTTGATAGCCTCCTCCCCATTCTTCAACTGCGAAGCGCTAACTCTTCGATGGTGGTCCGACATTCTCAATCCGTATTCCCCCCATACCATTGTTGTTCCTCTCGCAGATCCTCCCGTTGGCACACGAGGTCTTCCCTTTCGTGATCTTTTCTTTTCTGGGGCTGTTGGCAAAAGCCAATCGCCTGCCCGGCTTGCAGTAATGGAGAATGGTCGGCTAGATATGGGAGTAACATTTTTTGAGGGAGTCGGCCGGAGGGACGACCAAGGGGTGGAGAGGGATATGATGGGTCGTAGAGGTGTGGAAGCTATCGAGAGCTTCTCGAAGTGAGCGGCAAAGCTCGATATGCTTCGGGAATTCATGCTGGTGGTGGATTGCTCAAATTGAGCTCTGGGGTTCCCGTCTGTAAAGCTTCAATGTCTCTCTGTTCTGGAGCAATGGTATGACTAAGCATGCGGCTTTTGATACGGAGAGTCGGCTTCAACCCCTGTATCTTACCTATCGCCGCTTTAAACACCCTTGCGCGATTGGAAAGAAAGTCGCGTTAAGTGTTTTAGTCGCGTCACCATTTTGACCTTGAGAGTTCCCAGGTCAACTTCATCGACGTCAACGTCAACGTCAACCGCCCACCATGCCCGCCGACATCAGGAGTTTCTTTGGCGGCAAGACTTCCACTCCCATCAGGGAGAAGGAGGTCAAGAAAGAGGAAGACTCCAAGAAGAAGCGAGGCAGTATGTTTCCCTGTCTAAAGTTGCATGTGAGGTCTTGGTTGCTAATGCTGGGACAGAAAACCGCAAGATTCTTGATGATAGTGATGATGATGAGCCAATGTAGGCAGTGCACACTACTAAGTTTGATGTGTGCTAACTATTAGCAGACCCAAGAAAGCTACGCCAAAGCAATCGGCCGTGAAGAAAGTGTATGCCTACCGAATTACTTGTAGAGACAACCCTCATTGATTATTTTTTAGCAAGAAGGAATCACCCAAAGGCCAGGAAACCACAGCTGATGACTACTTTGCATCTACCAAATCGAAAGCGAAACCCAAACCTTCCAAGGAAACACCTACCAAACCTCTAGCAACTTCGAAAACCGAGAATGCTAGCCGAGCATCTTCTACGCGCAAAAATAAGCCAAAGACCTATAGCGAAAACATGGATCTGGATGAATTGGCCTTCTTGGATGATGACGATGATGCCGGAGATGATATTTTCGTGGCCGGTGTCAAAAAGGGTGGCAGGGAGAAGGATGCGTACGTCGAGATCGATAGCGACGATGAGCCAATGATAGTGAAGCCTAAGAAGTCTGCCACGAAGAAGAAATCAGTAATCAAGGACGAAGATGTCGGGATAAAGGACATTATCATGGAGGACGACAGTGATGACATGCCCATCGAAAAGCCTGCAGCGAGGGGAACAAGTAAAAAGAGAAAATCCGTGGACCGGGAATCCGAAGACGACGATGATGATCTTGAACCCAATATCAAATCAGTCAAAAGTAAATCAAAACAACCGCCAGCCAAGAAGCGAGCTCCAGCGAAGAAGATCGAAAAGAAGGAAAGCTCAGCAGTTCAAGCTATCCTCGATAATATCCCTCTCGTACGAGCCCCAACTCCTCCTCCTAAAGACCCAGACGCGAAACCATTTGATTGGAGAAAAAATGCTGCTGGTGGTGGTAACGCTGCTGCTGCCCCTCCTGCGCAAGGTTCGAAAGAAATTCCTGAGGGGGCGGAAAATTGTTTGGCTGGCTTGACATTTGTTTTTACTGGTTTACTCGAAACTTTGTCAAGAGACGACGGAAAAGCACTGGTCAAGAGATACGGCGGCAACGTCACGACTGCACCGAGTGGAAAGACCAATTTTGTGGTTCTCGGCAATGATGCTGGTCCTTCTAAACTCAAGAAGATTGCAGATCTCCAAATCAAAACAGTTGACGAAGATGGTTTATTTGCTATTATTGCCACGATGCCAGCAAACGGCGGAGATGGAAAGGCTGCTGAGGCGAACATGGAGAAGAAGGCAAAAGAAATGGACAAGATCAAGCAAGAGGCTGCGGAGATGGATAAAGAGGATCGAAAGAAAGCGGCTGAAGCCGAGAAAGCAAGAAAGGTCGCTGAGAAGCTCGCTTCCTCAAAAGGTTCTACCTCTAGGCCTCCTCCACCACCCCCACCACCCGCAAGCTCATTGCTATGGACCAGCAAGTACGCCCCAACACAACTCAACCAGATCTGTGGAAATAAAGGCAACGTTGAAAGGATACAGAAATGGTTGAAGGGATGGGAATATGCTCACAAGTACGCATTTGAGAAAAAAGGACCTGAAGGTCTCGGTGGCTATCGAGCGATTATGATTCATGGCCCACCTGGCATTGGAAAAACCACTGCTGCCCATCTTGCTGCTAAATTGGCTGGCTATGATATATTGGAGAGCAATGCCAGTGACACTCGAAGCAAAAAGCTCGTTGAGTCAGGCTTGACAGAAGTATTGAACAACACATCCATGCTTGGGTTTTTCTCAGGAGAGGGGAAATCAGTCGACGAGAAGAAGAAAAAGATTGTGTTAATCTTGGATGAAGTTGATGGCATGTCGGCGGGAGATCGTGGTGGTGTGGGGGCTTTGGCAAAACTGTGCAAGACAACTGATATCCCCATGATTTTAATCTGCAATGAACGCAAGCTCCCAAAGATGAAACCATTCGACCATGTTGTTTTGGACATTTTGTTTAAGCGGCCCACCGTCGAGATGGTCAGATCTCGCATCGCCACTATTTGCCATAGAGAAGGCATGAAGCTCCCAATGCCTGTGATCGATGCGCTTATTGAAGGCAGTAACAAGGATATTCGCCAGATCATCAACATGATATCGACCATTAAACTTGATCAATCCGTGATGGACTTTGAGGATGGAAAAGCCATGTCGAAGGCCTGGGAGAAATCAGTGGTATTAAAGCCATGGGATATATGCCACAAGATTCTGGGCGGAGGGATGTTTGCTCCAGCAAGTAAAGCTACCTTGAACGACAAAATCGAACTTTACTTCAACGATCATGAAAAGAGTTTTCTAATGGTTCAAGAAAACTACCTCAGCACGAAACCCATTTTGGCTAATAACTGCCATCCCGGCCGCGAGCAGAGACTGAAGACGTTGGAACTCATTGATAAAGCAGCGGAGAGCATCAGTGATGGGGACCTAGTAGATCGAATGATTCATGGTTCCCAACAACAATGGAGTTTGATGCCAGTCCATGGTGTCTTCAGTACAGTCAGACCCGCTAGTTTTGTATCTGGTTTATCCGGTCCGACACAGTTTACTTCGTGGCTTGGAAACAATAGCAAACAAGGAAAACTAGTTCGTTATGTCAAGGAGATCCAGTCTCACATGCGGCTTCGAACGTCTGGAGATCGTCATGAGATTCGGCAACAATACCTACCTGTTCTTTGGACTCGATTAATTGATAGACTCCAGAAGGAAGGGAAGGATTGTGTTGAGGAGGTGATTGATCTTATGGATAGTTACTTTTTGACACGGGAAGATTTTGACTTCATTATGGAACTTGGCCTCGGACCACAGGATGAGAGTGGTGTGAAGATTGAAACTCAGACCAAGGCCACTTTCACACGATTGTAAGTTGAGAATCAAATTACAAAGAGGACGATCATGCTAACAAACCAAAGGTACAATCAAAAATCGCATCCAATGCCTTTCATGAAGGCGGGTAATACGATGGCTCCTACGGCAAAAGTCAAGGCAGAAAAGCCCGACATCGAGGAAGCTCTTGAAGATGATGACGAAGAAGTACCAGCTGACCCTGAGCCAAAAGTCGAGGAGGATTTGGAGAACGAGCTAAAGAAGGATAAATACATCAAGCAACCAAAGGTCAAGAAGCCAGCGACAACAAAGAAGGCCTCGAAGAAGAAGGCGAAGAATGATGAGGATGAGGATATGGATTCTGAGGAAGAGGTTAAGCCGAAGAAGGCCAAAGCCAAGGCGAAACCAAAGGGCAAGGGTAAGAAGTGAGAGGTACCTATTTGGTGTTGATAAGATTTTGTAATGTACATCATAATGGTTTTGGGACCCAATGGGGACAGCTTTACTTGTTGCTTGATATTTGGTCTTCCTGGTGTTGGAGGAGTTGATGAATGAATGAGTAGATATAAAAAAATGCAGCATATTTTCACGCCTTTCTTTAACGACTGTAACACCAGCTTGAAATCATTAACGAACTAGAGTGAATAAGAAGGAACAACAAAAGCTAATGATGCCGAGGTGTGCAGATATGAGCATCACCAAAAGTGTTAGTCCCCAGATCCCTGCCGACGACCCCGCGCTAAACCCTTTGCAGATTAGAGAAAACTGGATAAGCGAAAACTCGTGACCCGCACAAACAGGGCTCGCTGGAATTGCATCCAGCGAAATATTTGTCTCTCTAATTCCAATTCCGCGATTGAGCAACCAAACACTCAAGATGACCGAGTGAGTGCCATTAATTCTCCCCGACCCGTCCTCTGGCTAACGATCAATGCAGGCAACTCATTCTCAAGGGCACCCTTGAGGGCCACAGCGGATGGGTCACCTCGCTCGCGACCTCCCTCGAGAACCCAAACATGCTCCTCTCAGGTTCCCGCGACAAGACCTTGATCATCTGGAACTTGACCCGCGACGAGAGCTCTTACGGATACCCAAAACGATCTCTCCACGGTCACTCCCACATCGTTTCTGACTGTGTACGTTTTTGCGCGAATCCTGGGGGGTGGAATAGAATAAATGGTGTATGAATAATGGTATGGGATTTATGTGCTGAGACTCGCTCTAGGTCATCTCCTCTGACGGTGCCTACGCCCTCTCTGCCTCTTGGGACAAGACCCTCCGTCTCTGGGAGCTCTCCACCGGAACCACCACCCGTCGTTTCGTCGGACACACCAACGACGTCCTCTCCGTTTCCTTCTCCGCCGATAACAGACAAATTGTCTCCGGATCGCGCGACCGAAGCATCAAGTTGTGGAACACTCTCGGTGACTGCAAGTTCACCATCAACGAGAAGGGACACACCGATTGGGTTTCGTGCGTTCGATTCAGCCCCAACCCACAAAACCCAGTTATTGTTTCCTCCGGATGGGACAAGCTCGTTAAGGTATGGAATATCCGTCTTGTCATTTTTTCTGGCATACGGAGCATGCGAATTTTCCATGATGATTTTTAAATTTTGTATTTGCTACTTCAGAGCCTGGGAGACCTTGCCATGAGACCAACCTTCACCAATTTGAACTGAACAAAATTCGCATGCTCCTAAATCAGTTATTCACTTGAGTAAAACTCAGAAGCTAACTTTATGGATTAGGTTTGGGAGCTTTCTTCCTGCAGATTGCAAACCGACCACATCGGACACACTGGTTACATAAACACCGTCACAATCTCCCCCGATGGATCTCTATGCGCATCCGGTGGAAAGGATGGAACCACCATGCTTTGGGACTTGAACGAGTCAAAGCACCTATACTCTTTGAACGCTGGTGATGAGATCCACGCCCTTGTTTTCTCGCCAAACAGATACTGGCTTTGCGCTGCCACTTCCAGCAGCATCATCATTTTCGATTTGGAGAAGAAGAGCAAGGTTGATGAGTTGAAGCCAGAATTCCAACAGGTTGGCAAGAAGAGCAGAGAGCCAGAGTGTGTTAGCTTGGCATGGAGCGCTGATGGACAGACCCTATTTGCTGGTTACACTGATAACATCATCCGGGCTTGGGGTGTTATGTCAAGAGCATAAGGCGTTTGATGATTGCAGGCATTTGGGAAATCATGGTCGGGGTGACTTTGCGGGGTTTGCGGACTCTTGTCATTTGACAAGTTGTACTCCAGATTATGGCATCTCAGGAGCTCAATCAAAAATAGAATTCAACAAAAACGGAATTTCATGTGATTATGCCCCTTGAACGGCCGACGATCTAGATATCAAAATGTGGGCCACCACAGTTTTCAAAAGCTATTCAAAATACATTTGCAATTGATATTGAAACCCTTCTCTATTTGTGTGCCCTCCCAAGCCAAATTTTGGTGTCGGTCAGTTGCGGAAGTCTACCTAGGCGCCTAAGAGAGCTCCTACACCCCCCCTCTCAATAAAAGGTAGCGTATACGCTAAGTTCGTATGAGCGCCTCACCAAAAACCACTAGTCACGCTACGTCTTATTCAGGGGGGGCGGGAGGTACGTTGATATATTTGAACAATTATGCTGTAAGAGAATTATCTTTTCGCTTCCTATTCCCATTTGATCCTTTTGCCTTGCTGGTAACAGTTTGGCTAAATTGCAGGCCGACCAAACAAATGTATAGCTTACCTGCAAAATACCGATTATCTGGTGATTGGTGGCTTACCTCTCTTTTTGGACAGTGGCTTAGCGCCTACCATATTTGGGGGCCAAAAGTCTTCTTAGCCTACATTCTATCAAAAGTGAATTTTTTCCCTTCCTTTTTTGAGTAGAGGTGTTCATTACTGCCTTGTTCGAACTCTTCAGGGTGCAGAAAAATTGGTTGTTTAACCAAAAATCAGGTGGTGATTGTTGGAGAGGGGCATGATAGGAAGTCTCGACCCTCTAGAGCTATTCTATACTTGACACTCAGAGGGAACTCATCAAAACAGCTACATTTTGAGGTTTTGAATTCGAAATAATTTCCAGGCTGTTACAAGAAGTATCTATAATATCGAGACAAGGAAATATTGCCACACCACAACACTTGCCGAGACACAGCTCAAGGCGAGATGGACGCTTTGGTTTCATGTAACAACGACTCAGTTGATAAAAAACAAAGAAGGGAAATGCAAGTGATATCAAACGTCCCCTCGCTAGATTCCAAGTGTGTGAGAAGTGAGAAGTTTGCCTGCCTTTACACTTTGCAGAAAGTTAACGAGGAGAGGAAGAGAAAATATACAAAATCAAGTCTCTCAGGGGCAATTGAAATAAGTGTTTCAGAAGTAGCGAGTTCCTCCCAGAAGAGAAAATCAGGAAACCACATAAGTTAGTTCCCCAACTCTACTAACACTGGTCTTCCCTTTCTCTAACACTTAAGTTGAAGTACGACCCGAAAATTTTTTTTTGACAGAGAAGCAAGAACTCGCTTCTATGAAAATACTTTGCAGTTCCAAAAATCGCCTCCAAACTTCGAACATCCACTTGCTTACTGGCTCGGTTAGAAATTTTTAGCAATGAACAAAGTTGGGGAGTATGGATAGGAACAAGAAAGATAGATAGAAGGAGAAGAGGAAGAACAAGGTGGTGGAAGAACAAGGTGGTGGAAGAGATCAGAGGGAAATTTTCCCCCAAGAAAAATACAGGAAAATGGGATTATTTCTAAAATGTGTTGGACTTGAAAATGAAGGAAAACACACTCCATGATGCGGCAAGCCTGAAAGGCTTATAATCCGCGAGATAAGAATAGTAATCATGGAAGCTTTTTGCTGATTAGTATTCCTGCCTTTGTCTACAATGAGCCAAAGTATAAAGGCTTCTCTTCCCCTCAGAGGGAGATTCGATTCTCCGAAACCTGTATTACTTTCTCTTTCCTCGGTGTTTGACTCTTTTGATATCCAACTTCAAGCTGTCGGCATGAATTGTTTGAAGAAGACCGGGAGATCAAGCTGACTAACCCACTCTTGTTACAACAATTGGAGGTATTGTGCGAGCAGGGCTATGATAATCCATTTGATTATCCCAGACTTGTTCGAATGATGGAAGATGCACTTCCCCAGAGGAACATGAATTGCTTGTAAGTTCTCATTACCTTTTCGCGGTTTCAACGCGTTATGTTATTGAGATTTGGGACTTTGGTTGAGGTTGACTTTAATTTATTCCTCGCTCTTACTCACTCTGCACCGACCTATTTATTGCCAATCGCATTCCTTCCCAAAATTCCACTTCTGGCCCAAATCGGAAATATTTATCATCTTATCACTCGGGTTCCTGCCACCAATCCAGGCAATTTACCCTGGGACAGAAGTTCAAGCCAAGCTCCTCTCCGAATCCCGACTTGAAGCCGAGAGATTTCAATAATGCCGTCACTCCGCACATCCGTATGTATCGTGCTTCGTACACTTCCAACATGGCCAAGGGATCCCACTGGATAGGAAGAGGAGAAGTGTCCCACTGGAGCTCGATATTGAGTACAGTACAAGGATCTCGAATGTGGGGTTTTGATAATTAGAAAAACAGCGGCCGAAATGGAAATCTCTCTTGGGCAACGATGAGGAATAGAATTACGACTGATACTTGAGGAACTTGGAAATTCAGGACCTAGACTGTGCAATAGGAAGCTCACAGAATGAGAAATTGCAAGAAACAGACCAAACCCCAACTTCAAGGCCATCAAAAAAACCCCCAGCGCACCGCCGCTTTTCCTTTGCTGAGTTACACATATACCAAGATACATCCGGAATATCTCAAGACATGCACTGGGAATAACTCCGGGAACCCCATCCATCTCTTAGGAAGTTAACAAATCAGAGTCTTTCATAGTTACCTTTAGCCTCTCCTCTCGAGAACTCCTCCAAGAAAAGCCCCTCACTACCTGATTAGGTCAACCCCTCTTTCATTCTGTCATCCGCTGAAAAGGCATATAAAAGGACTTCTCCTCTTTCCTATGTTTTACTCATACACTTTATCCAACCCCAATCGTCGTGCAAACCCCCCAAAAACACAACTCGAATTCAAAATAAAACAACAACACCGACAAAATGGAACAAGGAAAATGTCATTGCGGCCAGACAGAATGGGAGGTCAAATTAGATGACAAGACTCACATCCTCTGGTGAGTAATTCCTTACGCCCAATTATCATGATGCTCCCATCACTAATGGAAAGACAGCCATTGCATGACTTGCAAACTTCTCTCCGGTGGACCAGCAACCTTGAACCAGATTGTCCCAAAAGAAAACTTCAAGCTTAAGAAAGGAACATTGAACGTCTACACCTACTACGGAGATTCAGGTTTGTCCCCACCAAGCACTTCTCATACTCTTTTCTCGTATGTGACCAACATAGCTAACTCCAACCAGGCAAGGCTGTTCGTTGCTATTGGTGCCCAAACTGCACTTCACATGCCTACCACCACCAAGAAATCATGGGAAACGACATTGTCGTCCGAACCATGCTTCTCAGCTCAGGACCAACTATGCTGCCCAGCGCAGAGATATATGGAAAGGCTCGTCTTTCATGGGAGCCAGCAGTTGCGACGATATTTGATACCATGCCACCAGCGTAAGGAACTTTTTAAAGTCGTTTGAAAGATATCTGACTTTATCAAGCGAACCGGAGCCTAAATCGAAATTGTGAGGTTGTTGGGACACGACAAGAGGAGTTTGGAGTTCACTGTGAAAAATTGTTGTGTGTAATGGGGATACATAAGGGCGTTTCTGGCCCCTAGATCAGTGTCAAGTGTGATCATTATATACCTATACTCTACAACCCTTGCTAGTAACACAAAGAGGCCCGGTGCCATAAAAGTAGCATACCGACCAGTCGGCCTGTTCGACCATTCGCAATCCAAATCCTTAAATAAGATGCTTTGATCTGTACACCCATTAGTACCCATCCACGCTGTATCTAAGATTCTCAAAACATACCTGAAGTACGCCCTCAAATAAATAACCTGCCATGCTCCCAAAGCAACCAACATTCCCATTGTGGAAAACGCAAACCATTTAACTCTGTTATTTGTACTCTCGTTGGTATCTCTGAGCTTCTGCTCACGACTTCGGAGGTAATCCATTTCCGAGACGATTTCTTGTACCATTTCCTCGATGCGCCGTAATTCGGTCTCGACTGGCTTCAACTTTTCGGTGGCTTGGACGGCGGACCAATCTTTTGCGTCGGCTCCGATATCGATATCGAGTTCGACATGTCTGAACGGGTGGGAAACTCCGGTTCCTAGGACAGAGGGTCAGTATTGACATGGGCCGATGGGAATTGGGGATTGAACTTACTTCCAGTAAAGTGGTTCTCGAAGCAGACATCAAATGATGAATCGGCGTGAGATGTAAATGCCATTCTCTGCTCTCCAACTACATCCTTTGGCTTCCCGTATTCGTTTCCAACAGCATCCTTGATCTGTTTGTAGAAGTGATTAGTACACATCCATCACTAGTTCCTCGCAGCTTCCCAGCAGAGGGCGAACTAACATGCATATCAACCTTCATGCCATCTCCTTTCTCTCCATCCAGAGTTGCCGTAACGACTACCAGAGTATCCTTCGCAACAAAGTTCCGGATACATCTTACACGGCTGTTATCTCCCACACTTCTCGCCTCGATATCAAACTTCAGGGCTTCGGCGCATGCAAGTAAAAACAAGAAGCTGCACCATGTGCGCAGCAGAGATTGGGAATACACCATGTCGTCGAGTATGGTCTTGAGAGTTTGGAATTGGGAGGAAGGGGTGTATGGCAATTGTCGCGTAAGGCGTAAAGGGGAAAGACTTTTAGACGTGGCACTTTCATGAGCCTCGAGCAGGGATAAGAGCAGCGCTGTCTCTCCGTACATGGGCCGTGCCCTTATTCAACCTCGCTCTACCTCGCTCTACCACGCTATGTTAGGCCTTTGTATAAATCGCAAAATTATAGAATAAATTCAGAATGAACAAGCCGGAGTCTATTAGCAGTTCTCTAAAGTCCCAAGACTTTTAAATAACTTCTTACGTTTGTATTTGAAGAGTTGCGACTAAGCCTTCCACTCACTGAGACAATCCTGAAATTATATATCACGTGATGAATCTAAAGTCGCGATGGGAACTTCAAGCTTCAAGAACTTCGCCTGGAAACAGTCCACCACCTCTACACTTTCTATTCATCTCCCACATTTGCCAATATGCCAAAATGTAAGTCCTACATCCGTGATCAATCCTATGATACGTCTGCTAACCTCTGAATAGTCTTCTGTAAGCCACCTCCGCGCAAACTGACTGACATGTCAGAGAGATACTACTGTCCCACACTCCCACCATACTGCGCGTGGATACGTGCTAACCTCAACCCATAGGCGACTACTGCGATGTGTACCTCACCCACGACTCGATGAGCGTTCGCAAAGCGCATAACAGTGGAAGGAATCATTTGCGAAATGTTGTGGATTACTACCAACGTACGGGTTATTATTCTATCCAAAGGCAGGAGAATACATTTGTTGACTTGTGTCGGAAACAGAAATCGGACATGAAAAGGCGCAGAGTGTTATCGATTCCATCACCTCGTCTTATGCTGCAGAAGGTCAATCCTCATCAAATCCCATGCTCGGTCAAAACCCAGGAGTCCATCCACCTCCTCCATTCGCATTCCCAGGTGGTATGTTACTTCCCTCCCCTCCGAATCACCAAGCCAAAGATCTAATTGTATCATAGGTATTCCCCCACCATTCCCCATCCCAGGAATGCCCCTCCCACCACCGGGTTCCCTCCCTCAAGGCATGATTCCCCCACCAGGCGGACGCGGTATGCCTCCAATGCCACCATTCCCCGGCGGCGCAGGAGTCCCACCAATCCCAATTCCGGGCATGCCTTTCCCTCCACCAGGAGGCCTTCCTCCAAACTTTCAATTCCCACCTCTACCTGCTGGATTCCAACCACCACCGGGATTCCCACCTATACCTGGTGCGCCTGGATTTGGTGATCACCAGGGAGGTCCTCCAGGGCAACAACAGGGCGATAGAAGATAACCTAGAGGGACCGTGATGGGAAATACAAATTTGTGGAATGGAGAGATTGGAGGGGCGATGTGGCTAGGGGAGAAGAAATGAAGCAACAACACTTGAAAGCGGAAGAAGCTCGTTGCGGGATGAGGGGAGAGTGAAGGATGTAATTCTACGACCGAGAAAAGCAAGTCAGGTCTTGAGGCGTTTAGGATGGAGTTGGTGGGAAAATACACCCGGAATACTTTGTATCAACAATCCAAATAAGAAAAATCAAGCGTGGTTGATTTCCTTTAAACTACTCTGTGAAACCCAATAAGTGAACTCAAGTACATAGATTTTCTTCACCAAACACCTTCTAGAAAAGGATAAAAAGGCTACTCAATCACCCGAAGCCATCTGATCCAGGTTCATAGCTCGTGTGTGAAAATATTAGACATGTCCTTTACCAAGTGTCCTCATAGACATGAACTACCAATCCTTATACTCTTCTAGCTCCACATAGTAAATACTGCTTTTCAATAGACATAACTATTGCCACAGAGGAGCGAACAAAGCTCTGGGCTGTGAAAGGAGAGGAGTAGCGCCAGACCAAGAACGAAGGAGGATTAGCAGAACTTGTGTTTGTTTGAGAGTCAGGTTCTTAACCAACATCTCTCAGAAATAAAGGAGATCTTTGCTACGCCGTCCAAATGCACTCAAAAAAGCCCAATACTCCATTCCCAGCCTGACTCAGCTCCGCAGCTCTGGAAGAAAACTTCTCAACCGCAAAGTCCATCAACCTTAATCAGACCCCGAATCCTCCGGTGGCTGTTGCGTATCCTTAAGTTGCTATAATAAAAAATGAAAATATTAGCCATCTATCACTACCCTTAGCTCGCCACTGGCCGGCCATAACTCATCCCAACCCTCTCTCACAATCGATCTCACACGAAGAAGCAAAGAGGCGTGATAGACATACCTCATCAAGTCTCCTCTTCAACTCACCCAACTGGTTCTCCTTGATCACCAGGGTTTGATCATCGAGTTCTTCGACGACGTATTGGTGGTGCTCGTTGTCTATTTTCATGATGATTGCTTTGATTGAGGGGTCGCATTCGACGAGGACGCCTGGAGTTTGGTTAGGGATTTTCTTTCTTGGGAAGAGGGGAGGGGTGGGAGATACCTCTTATTGCTCGTGGCATTTTTGTGGTTTTGGGGGGTTGATATGGATTTTGGAGTTGTGGTTGGGTTGGTTGAGATGATGTTGGACTGGAGGTGGTTCTTTGAGTTGTACAACGTAGGCTAAAAGGCGGGCTGTACTGTTGAAGAGCGGATGAAAGTGGCGCTACGAGGAAACATCTTCATTCAACTACATTTATTTTATTTGAGAGTCTATGACCTTTTCTACACAGCTGTTCATCTACTACCAGTATGGCTCACGGTCGCTGTCATAGGGTTGCAGGTCAGGTCCTACACTTGTCGGACAATTTTTTAGACTAAACTCCGCTCTTCCGGTAGCACAAAGTTGGAGGTTCTTGATTGGTTAGAATGACTACTTCTCCAAGATTTAGACAAAGCTTGTTTCTTGCGGGATGCCGAGATGCCCACAAGTACGAGTAGAAACACAAGAACTTTACGAGAGATAGGTAGATTGATATCGGGTTGTGCAATTTTTCTCCAAGCAACTAAGTCTACATTGATTGAAAAAGTGGAATGATTTTCTTATAAAGAAATGCCCCAAGTATTAATAATATCCTGACCTTCCGATTCTCATGTCCCACAGACTGACGTTCCTCCTCAAATATCCTCCGTGCTGACAGCCAACACTTCCCAACCCTCAAACGCATCATTGAAGTTAAATTCCCGTTGCCACTTATTCGTCATGCCAGACTGATCTCACGCTCTTAAGCCTCGAGCTTCGTCGACCTCTTCCTCTCTGGTGCGGTAAATACCTGCAGGGCGATACCCTAGCTTACATGCAATCCTCCTGTCCCCAAAAGGAGGGGTGAAGGCCTACTCACACGAGCATACGAATCAACCCACCCGAACCTCCGCTCTTTCTTACCTACGCAGAAGATACTACTTTCCATCTCTCAAAGCCTCCTCGGTCGACCAATGCTTTCTTGATTTAGTTCAACATGGCGAAAAGACGAATAACCTCGAGACAAGTTTGTCCTTGCACTTCCGGACTAACGCTATCTTCAACCCTCCTCTTCCTCTCGATTATCTTACCATCGACCTCCTACGCTCAAATTACCGAGCAGCCATCCTCAACAGCACCTACAACCTCCATCCCATCAACCCTCTCAACCTCCCTCCTCTCCTCTTCTGTATCCTCAGCAACTCCAACCCCGAGCTCCCTCCCGCCTTCACTGCCTCAAGACCCCAATAATAGCGACGACAACTTCACAAACCCGGACCCAGTCACCGAACAAGGCGCCCACGTCTTCCGCTTCTACTTCCTAATCATCGCTCTCGTAGCAATCCTCTTCGTCCTCCTCCTCCTCTACCTCCGACGTCGTCGGAAACGGAAAGCCGCCGTTCTACGCACGAACTCCCAACGAGCGCTCGCACAGGATGTCGCCGGTTTCCACCAGAGGTTCGGACGGAATAACATGGCTGGAGTAGGAACCTTCTTTAGTGGTGGATACGCGAGTAGGACTCGCGAAGTGAGAGTCGAAGGCCTAAATGAACGGGGAGAGGCACCTCCACCGTACATCCCCGGCACGAAACCGCCTAGTTTGAGGAGTAGGAGTAGTAGTAGTGATTTAGGGACTGCGAGGGTTAATTCTAATGGGAGTGGACAAGGGGAGGGTGTGGAATTGAGGGATATGAATGGAACGGGGGATACTGGTGCGGGGGTGGTGGGACATGGTGAACCGCCTGGGTATCATGAACATCTCGGGCAGAGTCAGAGGGAGGAGGGGGATTTGGGGGATATGACGAGACCTTCTGCTCCTCCGACGGTTACTAGACCGGATAATGCTGTTGTTGTTGAGGAGAGGACGGCCGCTGCGCCTACGAGGAGGTTGCTTGGGTCGAGCTCGGATGCTGTACAAATTGGATAACCTTGGACAGGTGGATACTGGGACTTTTCGAGTGGGTCTCGACGGTTGGCCTTGGGTACAAAATTATGAGCAATGATAATGGTTTAGGAGTTTTGTTCTTTTGGTTCTTCTAGGACTCGGTAGTATTATCTTGGATATAATTTGGTAATGTTAGTGTATGAATGAGAAGAAGAGAGTTTCATCTGAATAACTTCAACATCATAGAAGGACTGTCCTTGAGACTTCTTTCCCCATTACATTTTGTCCTTGAACTAATAAGAGTAGAAGAAAAGTATGATTTTCTGATTGACTGGTAAATAAAGTAAGTAAATTGCATAAGATAAAACCGAAGGCTACACTCCCACTCGTACTCCACTTTCTAAAAAGACTCGCTTGAATCAAATTAAACGAGGAAGAGTTGGAAGCTTTTGTTCATTTATCTAACCCGTCTTTCTACACCCCTGACCAAGATGACCACCCAAGATACTAAAGCTCTAATACCTTCTAACCAACTCAGCAGGCTTGTTTCCAAGAATAGTATCAATCTCCTCGATAATCTCGGACGTCAACTTCTTCACAGCCTCAAAAGCCAAAACACTATCATAAACCTGCTGCGGTCTACTCGCGCCCGTAATGGCAGAACTAACCCTCTTATTCCTCAACACCCAAGCAAGCGCCAGCGTCGCCTGCGTAATCTCCAATTTATCAGCAACCGGCTTCAACTTCCTTACAATCTCAATCTCCTTCTCCCACTTCTCATCACCGACATTCTTATTGAATCCCTTGACGAAATTATCGGTACTAGCTCCTAATCGCGAATCCTTGGGAATTCCATCATTGTATTTCCCCGTCAGGATACCGATTTTGAGGGGAGAGAAGGTAGTCAGACCCAGACCGACGGATTCGTAGAGGTGCTCGAATTCCTTCTCGACCTTGTGACGCACGAGCATGTTGTAATTGGGTTGTTCCATGACGGGACCGATGAGGTTGAGACGGTCGGCGATGCGCCAGGCTTCGGCGATCTCGTCGGCGTCCCATTCCGAGGTTCCCCAGTAGAAGGCTTTGCCGGTGGAGATAAGATGGTTGAAGGCGCGGACGACTTCTTCCATGGGGGTGTTGCGGTCGGAACGGTGGGCGTAGATGAGGTCTACGTAGTCGAGACCGAGACGCTCGAGGGAGGCGTTGGTTCCTTCGATGATGTGTTTTCTGGAGAGACCGACGTTGTTTACGCGGTTGGTTCCGTTTGCTCCTCCCCAGTAGATCTGTAATTGGTCAATTGGCTTTTTCTTCCTTTATATTGCTCCTTGCTCTTCTCTTGCAATTGAAGTTAATTGGTATTTGGAATTATACACTAACCTTGGTAGAGATAACAAGATCATTTCTCTTCCATCCGAACTTCTTAATGGCCTGTCCCATAACTTTCTCGGATTCTCCACCAGCATATCCCTCGGCGCAATCGAAGAAGTTGACACCAACATCATAAGCAGCTTTCATACAAGCGAATGTATTTTCTACAACCAACGAGTTAATAATTTGAGGAATTGAGAGAACTAGAACGAAAAATTACCATTCTCAACGTGTCCTCCATAAGTAAGCCATCCTCCAAGAGAAATTGCTGAAACCTGGAGTCCTGAACGACCAAGGAAACGATATTCCATCTCTGGGAGACCTTCTGGTTTAGTTGTAGACATGATGGAGAGAGGTAGAAACTTTGGTGATGGTTTGAGAGAATTTCAAGGGCGGAATTGGAAGGTCTCAAGTCTATTTATTTGCTTCAAAGGAATTGAATTGACTCACACACGACGTAAATTAGAAAAAAAAGGAAGAATTGAGAGCTTCGCGGAAAACCAAATAATGATACCCCGCCGATACGTAGCACGTCACCCCATAAATGGGGTGTGGGGTATTCCCAACCAACGGAAGGGTTTAGCCGCTTGCTTTGCTTTGTCAGGAATTGGTTTCAATCTCTCGGTTATGAATACGACGTGTGGAAGACATCACATCAATGAATAACATCACCTAATGACAACAAGAACCCTTTCTTTGCATTTCAGTACACCAAGGCTCTTGGGAATTACGAAAGCGTGCACGCCCCTTCTTTAAAGTAATGAAAACACATGGACACGCAGAAGGATGGTATGGTAAGATACCCCTTTATTGCTCTTTAGATCGAGTATACCCTTCTTCTCCAGTTACTTGAATAGATCGCGGATAGTCGCTGATATTATTCATGTGTATTTAAGATTACTCGGAATTTCAAACCATCGCGAATAGTACTTAAACTATCCTAGATCGTTGCGTATAACTAAAGCGAAGTGTACGCGAAGTAATGGCCAGCACTTGCTATCTTTCTACTACAAGACCAGGATGAAGAACATTGTTGGTTTGAGACTCGTTTCCATCAGGAGAATCGTTTCAATTTCAATGACGATTTTCATTGGGACTGAGCATGAACAACAAGGGTTCAAAGTCCTTGTGGAGTAGGCAACCTCTCATTCGACTCCAGCAGCAAAAAGGCATATGGATAATTTTCCTACTCGGCTCAGCTCAACTCACAGATGATCAAGTACATGATTTGAGGCCAGAAAAGCCAGAAAAGCCAGAAATAATTGCTGAATATTACCATCTCCAATTCCACCGGCTACAATGCCCGTTCACTTGTTGGTTTTGTTCTATACTTGGTTTGAGGGAGACTGCTTGGAAAAGGCTACCAGAACCAGAAACATGAGTTCTCTGATTCTATTAAGAATTTCCATGCATTACAGTCATCTGGCTCTCCTGGACAGCTGTTGGTATAGTCTATTTGAAGATGCCGTGGCAATTCTTCTGTGCGTCTACGCAAGAACATGTTGTTCCAAAGGTCCTACCGCAATCAATTCAATCGTGCAAGAAAGATTAAGTCAATCGAGATTCGATTGTTCCAAAACATCTCGCACGATCAAGTCGATTGTTCGACACTCCTCGGAACAATGCCGCCCAAGCACCGCCTTGCAGATAGATATAAACTCCATTTTCCATGGCCAGTTCCACAAGAAGTTAGCCACAAAAAAATGCCATAAACCGCGCAATCGTCCACCGCTGTCATAACGAATTTCGAAGTGTTGTGGAATTGGGAAGGAGTGGAGCGCAAAGGCAACTTTGATATCCATAACCTTTATTCCAAAGCAAGCACTCTTGCAGTGGTTCTGAACTGTGTTTCCTCCCTCAAATAGCTACGGTCGACTTTCATTGAGCTAAGAAGTGTGTGTTCTTCTGAACTGGTGAGGCAAAAGTATTAGCAGTTGTCCAAACAAGGTGGAGAGAGAAGGCGCTTTCTGATTCAATTGGCTGTTGCAGATAAGGAGGATTGAAATGTCCTCTGTGTAATAGGAACTGCCTATTCAAGAACCTCTGGTATCGCCAGACCTTCCACAGGTCGCGTGATAAGGTAGACCAAGGGTTCCGTGGGACTATAAATTGCAAGTGGTGATAAATTTTTTGATGGATCTTGGGGCAAGAGCCAACAAATGTGGTATTGGAAGTCTTGTTGTCAAAAGTCCCGCTGGAGGCGCTGCGTACCATTTGGTTGCATATTAAGTCCAATTCTTGACCTCGAGGTCGTCTTCAGTTTTGAAGACAGCTCTGCCTTCCTTGCCTATGGTGGTCAGTGCTGCTAGCGCTGCTTTTATTTTAATTGCAGTGTCCTTCGCCCTTGCCTGCCCTACCTGCATACCCATGCGCTTCAAACGGCAAAAGAGAGGAAAGAGCGAGCCAAAAAGCGGCAACGCCTTACCTTCGTCAACAAAAGCTCGGTACCCACCGCTGTCAATCCCTCCTTCTCTCCACAACACAACCCTTTTGAGGACTTCCAAAGGCTTTCGGGTTTCGACTTGAGAAGTACCAAAGTCTATCAACGTCGGCACTGCATTGATTTCGAGATATTCTCGAAAGTCAATTGCCACTGAGAAAGTACGATACGACCAGAGTCAAGTCCAGGTGAGCCTCACGTCCTCTCTTTTCCTCCACTTCAATCGCGGCACACAACCCTTCGATCATCCCTCCTCCCCATATTACTTCTACTTTTCTTCATCCTCATCTCATTTCGTCAAGGCCAAACAAAAGATCGTTTGATCACAGCGCGTCGCGTCGGTCGTCTCGACCTCAAGCTCTCTTTGCTCTCGCCATTAAGGCTCAGCCAAGAGCACTTCACTTCATCACGATTGATCGCAGTCGACCATTATCATTACGGCGCACCATTAATTTGTTATCAAGAGTACGGCAGCGCAATTATCTTACTTCCCTAATAGCCACCAGTCGAGATACCTGGGTACGATCCTGACCTCGATCTCGATCTCGATCTTGGGCTTTGGAATCTTTGAAGCTGAACCTGTTAGCATCCTCCTCGTGCTACTATCCTTCACCATTCTGATACATCCAATCTTCATCTCTACCTTTAAATTGGCATACTTCACTGTCTCCTCGACTTTACAGCTCTGTTGCTAACATTATGTCACCTTAGCCCGGTCTTGATAAACTGTTCACGCAACCTTCTTACCGACTTTGCAATGTCTTGGGATCCTGTTTCAGACTCCGGAGCAGGTGGCGGTTGGGAGGCTTCGGGAGGTGGTGGAGACGAGTTCAGCGGAGGCAACGTCGCATTTGTTGATGAGTTCGCCGGCGGCAATGTTGAATTCTCAGGCGAGGGTGGCGGCGAATTCGGAGGTGGTGGCGGTGGTGATGGCGGCGGTCGTGGACCAATGGCTTGCTACAACTGTGGACAAGAAGGGTGAGTCTTCTACATGATGGAAATATATTTTGTGGCCTTGCTAATTTTCTAAAGACATGCGAAGGCCGACTGTACTAATGAAGCCGTTCCTCGGGAGTTCACTGGCACGTGCCGCATTTGCGAAGAGACTGGTCACCGTGTAAGTTACCCTTGATCTAGCGATATCAAAATGCTAATCACAATTAGGCGGCCGATTGCCCCTCTAAGCCACCACAGATGTGCAACAACTGCAAGGAGGAAGGCAAGTCACTCATCGAGTTTCAAGACAACAGCTGCTAACGCAAATGCCTAGGACATCTCGCTATGGAATGCAAGAGCCCACGCAAGGTTGAGTATCCAGATGTCGAAGACGTTACTGCTGATGTTGCATGGGCCCAAATTCAGCAAGGTGCCGAGGAGCGCGACATGGACGAGATTATGGAGGGTGGCTGGAAGTACATCAAGGCACTTGGCCCTGAGATTACCTACCCAGCGCTTGAGCAGGCTTTCCGTGGAATGAACATCGGCGTCTATCTCATCGCTATTGAGAAGGAGTTGACAACCACATACACCAACATGGATCTTCAGGGCAACTTGGAGAAGACATACTCTGTCACTTGGCGTCTCTCTGATAAGCCGATGCGCCCTCGCGAGAAGGATTCATGGCCAAGCAGTCCTGAGGAGAACTTGGAGCGACTTGCTGATGCTGGTACTCCAGTTGATCGTGGCATTCCTAAGTGCAGCAATTGCGATCAGATGGGTCACATTTTCAAGAATTGCCCTGAGGAGAAGCAAGAGAATGCCGACAAGGCTATTGTTAAATGTTATAATTGCGAGGAGGTTGGTCATCGTAAGTAATTCCTCTCTGCCCATTTACCTTTCATGCTGACAAGTTCTCAGGTATGCGAGATTGCCCAAATCCCCGTCCGGATAAGTTTGCATGCCGCAACTGCAAGCAATCTGGCCATTCTAGCAAGGAGTGTAAGATACATTTGGCATTTCTTGATCTCAGATATAATGCTAATGACGACAGGCCCGGAACCACGATCTGCTGAAGGTGTTGAGTGCAAGAAGTGTAATGAAAGTATGTTGATGCTATTCTCTGCCCTGTGTTGTGCTATACTAACAGTTTCCAGTTGGTCATTTCAGCAAGGACTGCCCACAAGGTGGTGGTGGAGGTGGCGGTGCTTGTCACAACTGTGGTGAGGAGGGTCATCGAAAGTCGGAGTGCACCAACGAGCGCAAGATCATCTGCCGTAACTGCGACGAGGAAGGGTAAGTTTCAAAGACCTTTTGTGTATCTCACCTTCTGTGTTTCTTGAGGCTGACACCAATTTTGATAGTCATACTGGCCGTGAATGCCCAAAGCCTCGCGACTATTCTCGTATCAAGTGCAGCAATTGTGATCAAATGGGTCACACCAAGGTTCGTTGCAAGGAGCCACCTCGTGAGGATGGCGAGGGTGGTGGTTTCGGTGGCAATTTCGGCGGTGATGCCAACGGTGCTGATGCCTATGGCGGAAGCGGTGCTGAAGCTGTCGAGGCCAGTGGTGGTTGGGACAGCGCCCCTGCTGCTCCTGAAGAATCTGCGGGCGATTGGGGCAACGGTGCTGGTGGTTGGTAAATTGTTTTTGGTTGAGTTTCCTCTATTTCGTGGATGCTTTTATTTTCGAAAGATATGATGTTGGGAAGGTTCTCTGATCAAAACTTGCAATTTCGATAGGGCGATGAACAAAATTGGGAAGCAGAACTTGTGGATTTGTGGATACGTAGCTAGTCTGAAGTATTAGCGGTGCATCGGAAGTGCAAATGACGTATCTAGTTTATTGAAGTTCAAGTTTTCAGTCCAAAACGTGTTTATGATGAGAAGTGAAGCAAGTTTCCCTCTCTTCGTGTGTGCTCTGTGAACTAGATTTGCCTATTCGTAGAATCTACCGCAATAGTTCACAGGTCGACTTTTGCAACTTTCTCGGTTAATTTCATTTTTTGTGATTGTCCTAAAAGGCCGAAACAACAAGAAAAGGGCAGGTGCGAACCTGAAGTATTAACTGCCGATTTTAATGTCCATCTCCAGTTCGCCAAAGTAAGCATCAACTCATCCCTCCCTCGGACTTCCTCGGAGGAAAAAATCTCGGCTGGACAATAAATCTTTCCTCCCTCGCCCTGGATTTTCCATCTTTCCTCTGCCAAAACTGCACCAATTTCCATTCCTGGCCCGGGGACCTGGGATCAGCGGTAACCCTAAAATCATGAATCCTAGCCCAATCCTCGGGAACCAACTCCCCACTCCCATCCCGCATCTCTCTCACCCCTTCCTCCTCAATCTCCACCAACCGCGTGGTGACGCGAATGATGAAGTTCACCCAAGGCCCAGAATCCGTGAACGTCCTCATGAATTCCAGGCCTCGGTAGCGGGTAGTGGGATTACGGCACTTGGTGACGATCATGTAGATCTGGGAGAAGAGGTCGGGACGGAAGTGCAGTGGTTTGGCATCATCCCTCGGCATGGCGTTGAGGATGTCGGCGAATTCTTGGTGGTAGGTGTCGTAGTCTGATTCCCTGGTGGAGAAGCGGGTGGGGAGCCAGAGGGAGGCGAGTTTGTGGCGGAGGGTTATGTATTTTATGTTCTCTGTTCTTTGGGGGTTATTTTCATCGAACATGTAGGGACGTGAGAGGAGGTCGGTGAATTTCTGGGACCAGGAGTGGAGGCGGTGTTCGATTAGGTTTCTTTCTACGGAGGCGTTTGGGTAGGGGTTTTGGGAAGTGGAGGTTGTGAGGTGGTTTTGGAAGGCTTGGGCGCGGTAGAGGGATGAGCTTGTTATTTGGAGGAGGGCGCTGCTTGCGTCTAGGATTCCTATGAAGGTTGGCTTTTCGGGGAGTCGCATCTCGTCGTCTTCTGGGATACTGTGGATTATGGAACCGTATAAGATTGCATTTGAGACTGAGTGGTGGAAGATAGGGGCCAATATCTCGGTAGCCAAGTTGTCTCCTTTGCTTGAGAAGGCACTGATGAGTCGATACCCTACTCGGAGCATTCCCATGGCTCTTTCGACATGCCCGAATAACATCTCGAGACCGAAGAATAGGTAACATGCTGCGATCCTGGCTTCCAGGGGAACTTTTGCGTCAGTGATTTTGCTATTTAGGAGGAGACTGTTGGCTTGCTGGTAATGCCTTAGCGAGTAGGTGCTAGGACTAAAAGCCACTTGTCGATCGGCAACCTTACTTTTCCTCCCCAATGGCTTCGGTATGGAAACTCGATAGAAGGTATGCTCTACCGTTGGCTCTTGAGGCTCTGGTCGAGGTAAGAGTTCTTGAAAAACAGCTGCCGTTGCAATGACGGAATGCCAGACAACGGGCTCGGTATGGCAAAGTTGGGGAACCAATTGGTTCCAGAATTGTGAGTAGAGCGGTTCGTCTTGTATTGATGGCATGGTACTTTTGAACATTGCAAAGTAATGCTTGTCCAACGGCGACCCATCCGTTTGACTGAGGGTGTATGGTATTGTGGGTACGGCGGTAGCACGAGGACGGGCGATCAAGAGTGACCCGGGCGTTCGGCTCGTTCGTGTGGTAGTATTTGATCGTCTCTGCCTCGATGGAAGGTTGTACTCGCATCCAACTCCCTCGACCAAGCATCTGTTGCATGCGGGTTTGGTCTCCTCACACTTGACTCGCTTCTCCCTAAGTGAGCGAGAAAGCCCCTGGTTAGCAAAAAAATTCGACGGGAAATTTGGTATGACATGCTAGCATGCCTTTCTAACTTTTTGAAAAGAAATCTTACTTGCATTGAACGCAACCGGCCTTGCTCTTAAAGTGTGGCCGCTTCTGACGAGCAACCTCGCGTTGAGGGTTCACCACAAAAGGAGTCAGCAACATCTGATTCATCTTTTTGATGGGCTGGCTATTGCGATTTCCTGTATCCTGTCCAGTATCTAGCAGGGAAAGTAAACAGTTGTTCCAGACCGCTTTGCAAGTAAACTTTTCAACAATCCGGGCCACACACAACATAACCCATCGAGATGCTGGGTAACCTTAGGTTGCTTACTCGAGAAACACGTAACCCATCCAATCCTCCCTTGGCAACGCAACTCTGGGGTTCGCGTTGATTCCGGTGATTATACAGTACGAGGTAAGCCACAACTAGGATTTGGAGTTTCAGCTTTTCCAAAAATCGTCCATTCTCTGTGGCACAGGACTCTCTCTGCATGTTGAATGTAACATTAACGAAGGAAAGGACCAATTGGCAATTGCCCTCACGAATTGCTGACAAGAACACTTCGTAATCAACCCCCGGCCGTAGAAACCTCCATGCGCATAACCAGGCGAGAGCTCGATGTTTTGACTCGATCGGAGGATGATGGTCTTCTCTTCCCCGCAGTAAGCCACCCGGGTGATTCTGACAAGCATTCTCGATTGTAGATAAGGAGGCTGTATACTGTCTGACTGTCTCGCGATGATCATTCAGAGTGGCAGTACTGTAGTAGGCTCGAGGTAGGATAGATTCGTGCCTGCTCATTGCCTTGAACGCTGCAGCAGCGAGGAGGGCTAGGTAAGCAGGTATGAGCCTTTTTACTACTACTTCTAATAAGAGACTCCTTTCGTGATAGCATAACTCAGACATTTTTCCTACCCCTCTCACCTCAAGAAAGGCATGCCTTACTACCTAGGCTGAATGTTTATACCTCTCTAATAAGCTGGATATCAATTGAAAGAGTTAAGGAGAATAAAGAGAAATAATAGTTTTTAAATCTTTTATAAATCCTATAATAAATTTAATTCTTATATATCTATCGATATAGATTAGAGATAAGAGCTCTATAGTAATAGGAGTAGAGAATATAGCTAAGGTCTATATAATAAAACCTACTAGTATTATTCTCTCCTAATTCTTATTATTAAAAATAAAACCTTCTAACCTTATATTCTTATAATAAACCTAACTAAATTAAAGTAAAAAAGTCTTAAAAAAGATAATTTCTAAATCTAGTATATATTCTTTAAACTCTACTTATACTTAACTATACTCGAGCTTATCTCTCTAAAAATATTAAATCTCTAAAAAATATTAAGGCTTAATATATAGAAGAGACTTCTATAGATCTATCTATAGATAGTATTACTCTAGAACTATTTAAAGTAAGATTAAAAAAGAATAGATTTTTCTAGAGAAATTTTCTTTAAAACTATAGAATTTCTAGAGTTTTTATAAGTAGAGTAAAAAATAGTAAATGTAACTAGATATTAAAAGTATAAATACTTAAATATACTCTTATATAAAGTATCTATTAGATAGTAGAAGAGGTTTTAGAAATAGAGAGTTTATTATATTAAATAGATAATATAGATTTTTATAAAGAGTAAGTAGATATATATATATATAATTAATATTTTATTAAAGAAGAGATATTTAAAGTTAGAGTTACTGTGAGGGACTCAGATCAAGGGGGTCAGGTTAATCAGGGGCTTGGCAAGCACGTGGTCTTGGCGGGGCGACGGGTATACGGATGTGATCCGTACACCCGACGGTGACCCGCAAGGAGGCTGACACTATTAATACTATGGATGGTTTCGAGAAGTGTACAGATAGAAGGGAGTATCCGAGGGTTCTGGGCCTATATAACCATGAGGTAGACGGAGGTACGATGGGGCATCGTTTATTCTGTATCTTAATAGAACATTGATTGTTCTACCACGTCTGCGTACTCCACTGCTTATTCAGTTCCTCACATTATAAACGATCTCACCCTTAGGGAAGCAGCTTAGTACGAGACGATAAGACGATAGGAAGACAGGACGACAAGGACGTAAAAAATGATGAACAAACTAACGACAAGATTACAAAGCTAACTATAAACTGGCTAGCAACTGTCCAGAACCTAAAGCACAGCAGGCGGCACGCAGGTGGGCAGAGGGGGAAGCTTATAGTAACCACACGAAGAACAAGCACTACACGAAGAACAAGCACTACACGAGCAACAACTACTACAGGAGGAGCGAAGGGAACTGACTCCTAATTCGCTAAGAAGTGTAGAACCGCACCGGGACGACAGCGAACTGTAAGCGGCACTAGAAAAGCAAGGAGTTAGGAGGAGACTTAAAGCAATCCAGAATAGGATCAGCGAGTTGGAAGCGGAAGAACACCTGTTTGTAGAGTTAAGGGTAAGAGAAGAGAGACTTGAGATACTTCTTTGAAACAGGGACGCCTGAAATCAAGAAAGGGGAGACGTATGTATTATACTGAATCTGGTATCCAGTATTAGGGAGCTACTATTGGAACGTAGGTGGAACGCTAGAGCCCTGAAGATAAGAGATTTGAAACTATATCGAGGGAAATTAATCAAGGAGGCAGAGGAGTTCTTCTATGATGCGGAACTGAAGTGGAGAGAGGACGAAGACATGACATGGAGAACGGACGCGGTAAAAATTACGTACTATATATCTGCTTTTGAGGGAATACCTAAAACGATATGGAGGCGTAAGGAGACTGCTGAGGGGATTGATACGATGATGTGGGAAGAGTTTAAGGAGTTTATGAAGGACGCTGTCTTGGACCTGGAGAACCGAAACATGGACGCGCTCTTGAAGTGGGAGAGAGTAGAGCATCGGAGTGGCCAGTTAGTATAAGCCTTTGTGGCCTACTTAGACGAGTAAGAAGATGAACTAGGGATATACGACGACTTCTAGAAGAGGAACAACCTTTTAGTAAAACTACGTGAGGATATTAGGATGAAGATTGACGACGAATTATATATTCTACGTAAACGAGAAGACCTGATTGTGCTAGTAGTTCGAAAAGAAAACATTATCAACTGATATTCTACTTATAGAGGACGTACTCTCCTAAGGTTTACTAAGCGAAGACGTAGTTGTTTACTAGAAGAGGAGGCGCCAAGGTACCGACGGGAGCGCTTGCCTAAAAAGGAACCGCTTAACGAACACTCTACCCCTACTATAAAACCTAATAGCGTACTAATGGGGAAACAGGATATTTCAGATGTTGTTTGCTTCAAATGTTAAAGGAAGGGCTACTATGCTACCAACTGCACTAACGTAACCTGTTACAATTGCGGGAAAGCAGGACACCTAGCATCTAGGTGCCCTGAACTAAGACAGCCGGGAAAAGTCATCGGCCAGTAGTAGTCTCCCCCCTTAGGGCAGCTGGTCGGGAGTCGGAGACAAGGAAGTAGACTGAGAGATTGTCCTTATTCCTAACAACTGATGTGGTTCTAGGGAAAGGGAAGGATAAGCGAAAACTCAGGGTAATTCTGGATACTGCTGTAGAGGCGAACTGTATATAAAGACGCACTGTAGTAGAGATAGAACTGCTAGTAAAAGTAGGAAGGCTAACTATATTAGTAGCGGCACAAGGGCAGAGAATCACTTCCTACGCTAACTACCTTTTATAGATAACAGCGTAGGATACGCTAGGGGAAAGTAGGAGGAACGAACTTGAGTTTGTATTATGTGATTTCAATATTGAAGGGATTAATATTATTATTAGATTACTAGGACTACGAATACTATAGGCAGTAATTGATTTTCAGAATCTCATATAGCGGTACCTATTTAAAAAAACAGAGGTTAAGCTATAGATAGTAAAGAAGTTTATATAGGTAATAAAAACTGAACCATATATATTTGCTATTACGATCCTTCTAGCTAAGGGTAAGAAAGATAGCTGCTGGGTTAACGCTGTAGTAACGTAAGAGGAGAAAGGGTAGGCACTTCTAACTAAGTACTAGGATCTTGCGAATGCTTTTTTAGAACAGAAGGTAGTAGAGCTCCTATTACACTATAAAATGGAACATAAGATTAATCTTGAACCTGGTAGCGAGCTACTATGGGGACTAGTATACGCTTTGTCTGAGAAGGAGTTAGAAGTGCTCTGGGAGTACCTAGTAGAGTCTGAGAGAAAAGGCTGGATTCGAAGGTCCACCAGCCTAGCAGGGGCACTAATCATGTTTATACTAAAGAAGAGAGGCAAGCTACGTTTATACGTCGACTACTAGGGTTTGAATAGGATCATAGTCAAAGATAGGACCCCGCTCCCCTTGATTACTGAGACGCTGGACCGTCTTCGTGGAGCTAAGAGGTTCACACAGTTAGACTTGAAGGATGTGTACCACCGACTTCGGATCAGAAAGGGCGACGAGTGGAAGACGGCGTTCTGCACACGCTACGGGCATTTTGAGTACTGTGTAATGCCTTTCGGCCTTTGTAATGCGCCAGCCACATTTCAAGCATATATCAACCAGGCCTTGGTGGGCCTAGTAGATGTGACATGTGTGGTATACCTCGATGACATTCTGATATTCTCAGAGAACCTAGACGAGCATAAGATAGTAGTGCGACAGGTCCTTGAACGCTTGACGTAATACGGACTTGTGGCAAATTTACAGAAATGTAGATTTGACACTGATATAGTTATGTTCTTAGGGTTTGTGATTAGCCTAGAAGGGGTAAAGATGGAGCTAAGCCGGGTAACTACTATTTTAGAATGGCTGTCGCTAACGAGTGTTTGAGAAGTTCAAGTAGCCTTAGGGTTCTTTAACTTTTATCGACGTTTTATCTATAGCTACGCGGCAGTAACTAAACCTATTACTAACCTATTGAAAGGGAAGCAACCGTTTTAATAGATAGACTAAGTAAAAGAAGTATTCCAGAATCTGAAAACGGCTTTTACTACTGCGCCGGTGCTACGTCATTTCGACGTAGGAAGGGCGATTAAAGTTGAGACAGATGCGTCAGGCTTTGTAGTAGGATGTATTCTCTTGTAACTGTTTGGTGAGGGCGTGGATGTAAGATGGTATCCTATTGCTTTTTACTTAAGAAAGTTTATAGTAGCTGAAGTTAACTACGACACCTATGATTAGGAGCTTCTAGCGATTGTACTAGCTTTCCGGTAGTGGAGACATTACCTTGTGTATACCTAGTATACAGTTGTTGTTAAGACAGATCATAATAACCTAAAATACTTTATGACAAAGAGAAAACTGAATGGAAGACAAGCCTGGTGGGCTGAAGAATTAGTAGTGTTTGATTTTATGTTAGAGTATAGAGAAGGCAAGACTAACCTAGTAGACGGGCTGTCTAGAAGGCTAGATTACGAGTATGATAGAAGTAAGGGAGACGATAAGTCCCTGCTGTTGTACAAGCTGTTGAGAACAACTAAGTAGAGTACTAAGGAGCTATAAATAGTAGCCCTTAGAATTATAGAAGACCCTAAAGCGCTGTAATTCAAGGCCTAGGAGAGAGAGGGTAGGTACCTCTTGACCGGTGAGACGCCGGGGCTAATGATCTATAGGGTTGGCTAGAACTGCGACGGAGTAATGGGAGACCCATTGCTTAAGCCTGTCGCTGACATAGCTGGTTATAAACAGTACGTGTCACAGGTGTTGGGCCTGCGATGGGGTAACCCTGAAACAGTATTCAATGATACGGATCTGACACTTATTGAGCTTCTTGCGGCGTTATAAAGGAGCGACCCCTTTGTACAGCGTAAGGAGTATGAAAAGTGGAGGCCGAGGAGAAAAGCTGGAGTCATCGGATGGGATATTGATGTAAAAGGTTTACTATGTTATGTAGGAGTAATTTATGTGCTACCTGATGTAACAATCTGAAGAGAATTACTAGAGGTAAATCATGATGACCTGTTCGCAGGGCATTTTGGCGTCGGCAAGACAGTGGAAGCCATGCAGCGTAAGTACTTCTGGCAAGGACTGAGGAAGGATGTTAAAGACTATGTCAAGACGTGCCTAGTATGCTAGAGGACAACCGTTAAGCGACATCTGCTATACGGCTCGTTGAGTTTATTCCCTATCCCTTCAAGACCTTGGGAAGAGATAACAATAGATTTTATTACAGAACTACTACTATCAAAATTTCGAGACAAAGTATATGACTCTATTCTAGTAGTAGTAGACAGATATACGAAGATGGCCTGCTACATCTATATAACTAAGGAGGTTATAGCAGAAGAGCTTGTAGAGCTGTTTATGCTCTTTGTGTTTAAGGATTTTGGAATACCTAAGGGTATTATATTAGACAGAGGATTAGTGTTTACAAGTAAATTCTAGAGTATATTTTGTTTTATACTTAAGATGCAGAGACGACTGAGTACTATATTCTACCCGTAGACGGACGGCTAGACTAAAAACTTGAACTAGACACTAGAATAATATCTCCGATGTTATTGTAACTACTACTAAGACGACTGGGCCTTAAAACTTGCATTAGCGGAATTTACCTACAACAACTCACATCATGCTACGATCAGAACAACCCCGTTTTATGCCACTTATAGCTTTTATCCATCGGTAGAAATCTACGTTGAGGACAACGTTGCAGAAGGGGAAGCACTAGCGGCAAGAAACAGAGCAGAAGCATTAAGCGAGGAACGAGAAACCTTAAAGTCACGATAGATAGCTGCAACTAAGGCGTAAAAGAAACACTATGACAAGAGGACCCTTGATGTGAAATTCAAGGTAAACGACAAAGTAATGCTTCGGAGTAAGCACATCCGCCAGTTACGGCTAAGCAGGAAGCTAGCGGACAGATACCTAGGACTATTTACAATCAAGGCTGTTCGAGGAGACTACTAACAAGCGTACGAATTAATACTCCTAGAATCATATAAAATCCATAACGTATTTCACGTCTTACTATTAGAGCCTTAGTACCCCTGAGCAGGCGTAGTTCTAGAGCTACCCCTAATAGAGATTGAGGGAGACGAGCGCTATGAAGTGGAGTTAATACTTGACTATAGGGACAAGAGAAAAGGAAGATAGTATCTTGTATGTTAGAGGGGTTACTCGATATTAGACGACATATGGGAGCCTGTAGAAAACCTTGAAGGAGCGCAGGAAGCGATTGAAGAATATCAAGAAACTCGTCCTAAAGGCCAGACGCACAGAAAACGTAAGAGCTTAGGTTCATAAACAGTAAGAAAACAAAGGAAGAGAAATTAGCGAGACACTAGGGATTAACCATAGGAAAACAACGTGTTTATTTGAAAGCTTAAAAGACGTAACCACACTATCACCTATCGCCTATTCCTTGTTGAACCGACCATGAGTATCTCGGGGACGCTTAAAAGGGGGGTTGTTAGAGGAAGAGCCATTGTTTTCGGGCATACCCTCGGATACTACTTGAAGGCCTTGATTAGCCTGTCCAGGTGTAGGTAGGAGGCCGCGGACAGGTGTACGAAGAGGGGTGGTAGAGCGAGAGGGGCGTTGAGAGGGCGTAGCGCGGGCGGAAAGACAAGGAGAAGGACTGTCTATTGTCTTATTGTTATTAGGATACTACATTTCTATTAAAACTAACATATAGGAGGAAAGTACAGAAACACTAACTAAATCTTCTTCTTCTTCCTTGTCTCTTTCTCTATTAACATTGTTGTTAAAATCATTAGGGTCGTCCCGGCTCAGAGGAGGTAGGTTGTTCTAGGGAACCATTAGAAATAGGAACGACGGGGTATAGTAAGAAAATAAACCTGGTAACGTATAACATTAAGGATCCTATCAAGAGTGGCTTGTATTTGGGAAATGCTTAAAAGAATTGAGTGCCCTATGCCATCGAGGGTTTTAGGGGTTCGAAGAGAGCGAATGATAGCTTCTACCTTGTTGGTATAGGCTTTTTGAGCGGCTTTAAGGGACTGGATTTCCGGGCCGTTGTCAAAACGCTGGCCATCCGGCAAGCGAAAGATAGCTTCACGACGGGCAATAAGGGCGTTGACTTGCTTATGACAGCTCTGGGGAATTTGGTGACATACTTTTCCTATACGGCGACAACGTTCGCAAACATTACGGCCAGCCACTTTGACGCAGCTGTTTAACTCCTGGTTGGGACTGTCTAAATTCTTGGAACAACGAAGGCAACACGGACGGGACAAGCTAGTTGGAGGTGCTGCTGACTGAGGAGCAATGCCGTGGCGCTGGGGAAAAGACATGTTGTAGGATTTGATTGAGATTTGTTAAGAGATTGGAAGTGGAAGTTTGAAGTGGAATTTGTGAAGAAAAACAAGAAGAGTCGGAGGCCAGAACTATATACTAGCCTGCTAAGGCTTGTGAATCACAATGATGAGATTCTGTGCGACGACAAACAAGTGAATATCAGAAACGCGGAGTAGATGATTCGCAGCTGGGTCTACGCCATACAACAAACAAGTGAATACTAGAGACACGGGGTAGATGATTCGCAGCCGGGTCTACGCCATACGACAACAAACAAACAAGTAAATGTTATGGACCTGTAGGAAGTGATTCACTGTTGGGTCGCCGCTTAGGCAACGACGGCAAGAAGGCAGGGTTCTGTTGTTTGGGTTTGTAAGGCGAGAAGGCGTAGTTCTGTTGTTTGCATTCGTAGAAGCACTTAATGTCGGGTTCTTGGGGACAAGAACCTGGAAGGGGAGGCATTTGTGAGGGACTCAGATCAAGGGGGTCAGGTTAATCAGGGGCTTGGTAAGCACGTGGTCTTGGCGGGGCGACGGGTATACGGATGTGATCCGTACACCCGACGGTGACCCGCAAGGAGGCTGACACTATTGATACTGTGGATGGTTTCGAGAAGTGTACGGATAGAAGGGAGTATCCGAGGGTTCTGGGCCTATATAACCATGAGGTAGACGGAGGTACGATGGGGCATCGTTTATTCTGTATCTCAATAGAACATTGATTGTTCTACCACGTCTGCGTACTCCACTGCTTATTCAGTTCCTCACAGTTACTTTATTCTTATCTATAATAAAAATTATCTATTCTCTCTCTAAAATCTAACTAAGTATCTAACTAAGTAATAATATTAGTATCTATAATATTACGCTTTTCTTACTCTATATAACACGTGTACCTCTAATCTCTAAATCTCTAAATCTCTAGACTCTGATCCCGTCTTCTCGACTAAGCCGACTAAGCCGAAAAAGCTAAGATAAGACGTCCAGAGTCCGTACCGTAATCAAAACGCTACCTAGCTCGATGGATAAATAGCAAGGTTAAATTAAAAGTATACTAGTAATCATCGTCGCGCTAGATGAATGACTGTAGATTTGAATTTATCGAATTAGATGAACGGACTCGTCTTAGTAATTGTATTTTGGGTGTATTTAGAGAAGTGGCTCGGGGTGGAGGGGAAGAGTTGTTGTCGGAAGGGAAGGGAAGGGGAGGGAAGGGTTAGGTTGTTGTTTTTAGAATGGAAGGGCATGGCATCTGGAGAGATGGATGGCATGCTGATGAGCGGGGCGGAAAAAGTGGGAAGTGCACTGGGAAGAGGTGGTGGAGTGGAGGTTGTATGTATGTATGTATGGCTTGCCTTGCTTACCCCTTTTGAGGTGAGAGGAAGGAGGACTTGGAGATGCTGCTGAGTACGGAGGTAGGTACCTTGGTAGATGGTGGCTGAGAAGCACCCACGGACATGCGGATTTACCTAGGTACTGAGAAGTGTACCTGTTGGGAGGAAGGCTGCGTGTATGACCTCTGGAAAGAACGGGACGAAAAGGGGAAGGGGAAGATGGAGAAGAAGTGAGTAGTAGTATAGAATTGGGAAAAGGGAAAGTGAAATAAAGTAGGTAAGGTACTATACATCATAAAGGAAGAACACAGAAAAAAAGCAAATATTAAACCTTGAGAAGATCCAGATGAAGAATATACGTAGTATCTTCTACAGGCCTTCTAGGTTGCGCTGACTTCCATTCGGTTACGAAAGACCACACCCCACCAACGGCAACCCATGGAAGCTAAAGATGTAATTCCCTCTTCTTCCGCTTAATACATCTACCTACTAGGAACGGCAGCCACGAGGCATGGCTGTTAAAGACGGGGGCATTGAGTGGAAAGGCTATGGACTTTTCCCATTTACCCGCTGCAACTGCAACTGCATACTCCAGATTGGGATTTCGATGCTTTCGGCTGAGATGGGGTGGCAGTAAGTTCTCCGTAGGGTAACCAGACAAGGGAATTTGGTGGAGACGGGTTTGCAAGTAGGTGGTGGCCCTGGTGGTGAGAAATTGAATGGGAAGGGTGGTGGTGCTTCCATGACAGAGAGCCTTTTCGTGGTTGAAGAACTTGGACGTGAAAGGGCTGAGGCAGGTTCGCGGCAGGGAAAAAGAAGAGGCGTCGCGGGTGGCACCGGTCATTATGGATATTACTCGGTGATTATTCTACGGAACAGAAAAGAAAAGAAAAAAGTTACTCGTACATGTAGGGTAGCCCTATCGGTTTCTCATAAGGAAGGACAATTAGGACCCGTAAAAAGTGACAGAGAGAAGCCGAAAAGAGGGTGTTCGCTGAAACGGCGGGCGGATCGCTGATCAAGCGCGAAAAGGACCGGCAGCCGGGGATGGGATGGGCGTCTCTGTCCAAAGATGGAGGGAAGTCCGGGCGACCAAATAGGGTGGTGTAGATCGCAACCAGAGGAGCAGCACGAGTTTGTTGGGCAGCAGCGTGGCTCTGAACGCATGGCATGGCCATGGCAGAGCATGGCGTGGCCGTTCATGGCATTTAAAGAGAGGGGGGGGGGGGGGGGGGGCGCTATGAAGGGTAAGAGGGGACAAGTATGGTAATTATATATTACCCGCATGGCACTTTAGAGTCGAGGCTGTCATTCGTTGGACGTTGGCTTGGAGCATCTTCAACCCTGATGTCGCGTGTTTTCCCAGAAGCCGTCTTCCCAACATGGTCTTCGAGTGGGTGTTCCCACTCGAGGAGCTAGACCTAGAGTAACCCAGGTACTGTGGCAACTTGACTCGATAGAGGTGTGAGTAAAAGAAGGGTCTGACTGCCGGTAGCTATTTTCTATATTTCGATTTTCTATTCTTCCGAGCCTTATCAAGTGCAGTCTCCGTACGAGGACGACTCTTCTTACTTGACCTCTTCAGCTGAGTGACCACTGCCTAGCTAGTTTAGCATCTGCAGCTGCCCATCTAGACCCCTCGAGCTCGAGTCAAAGGCTGTGTAGCGTGGTGCAGCGCAGCTGTAGAAGTAGCTAGAGCAGGCACAAGTATTGTCTGCCTGGACGAATACTGTATTCCATGTAGATACTTTTCTGCCTGGGTGAAATAAACCTCCAATTTCCTAGTAGTTTCTTCCGTACTTTGTAACATTTCCATTCACTCCAGGAACCCGGATAGTCTTTCCTTTCTATCGTATTCCTGTCTGTTGCTCGCAACACATGAAATCGAGACCGTGCCTCCCGAATGTTTAAAGCACGGTACTCGACCAGCTGGCTGCTGCTGCTATTGCTCTTGTACATTAGACTTGAGCGGAATTAGTACCACCATCCACTTACTCAGAGTCTTCCTCGACCAATCGTAGCCCCTTTTGTCCTACAATAATAAGCCATAAGCCCTAAGCCGGGTGGATGGTATGTGCAGGTGGTGTGTATGTGGTATATGGTAAGTTCGTCTGAGGCTGCTGAAATGTCTGTCTTCCTCAACATATCCATCGTCCATCACCCGTCACCACCAACCATTCCGCTCCCCGAAACACCAACACCAAGACCAACCACTTCCCAGTATTCATCCAGACACAGACGCAGACGCAGCATCAGCATCAACGCTGTGAATTGACCTGCAGCTCTTCCTCTTCCTCTTCCTCCTTCACGCCTGCCGTTGCTCAGAACTCCTCTACCTCTCCGCTTCATCAAAAATTTCTTCCTCTCAACACCAAACACCCCCTTCCCAAGATTAATCCGCGTCGTCCCCTCTGAAGCAAACCTCCACATCCACCCACCGGACCATTACGATTATTGTGGAATTTTGCCGTGCTCACTGCTCACTGCTTCAGAAGGCGGAGTCCGAAGTCAGTGCGTGCAGTGCAAGCAAGACAACAGCCCTGGAGAGCCAGTAGCCAGGAGCCAGTTAGCACCAGCACCAGCACCAGCAGCACACCTACCCAGCCCACTCTGTACAGTACCTTCAACGCACCTCACACTCGCCTCAACGCCCGCTGACAGGCATTGTCGAGCGGCCCCCCTTCCTCGAACTCCAGGTTGCATCGACCCATGTACCAAGCATATTTGATACATTAAACGGCAAATCCTTCGTGCTGCCGACCTGAACAAAACCCTCGAGACAGCCTGCTCACCTAAATCCTACTGCTGTGCTGTACATCTCATCTTGCACCCGCACCCGACAACCCGCGCCGCTACCCCCCAAACATCAACGTCAGAGCAAGACATTCATCCAAGAAATACCTTCATCACGCCTCAATCAACGATCAAGATGTGCTTCGGGGGACGGAGGGGCGAGGATGAATACAAGAAGAGTCGCGAGATCGATGCCATGATCCATCGGGATGAGAAGGAGCTGGCAAAGGTCGTTAAGCTCCTGTTATTGGGTAAGCCCTCTCCCTCTCGCTTTCCGACCGTCAAGACAGATCCACCACTGCCCATACCTACACCAACCATCGTACTGTGATCGCTGCTAACCATCATGGCTTGCTGCAGGTGCCGGAGAGAGTGGAAAATCGACCATTTTGAAGCAGATGAAATTGATTTACACCAAGGAGGGCATCTCGAAGAACGAAAAGGAGGAATGGCGTGTGATAATCTTCAACAATCTATTAGATGGTTTGCGGATGATCATCGATGCCATGGAGGAGATGGGGATTGAATTTCAATACGAAAACACGACTGTGAGTAACTGACTGCTTCTCGCGAGGTGCCGTCGCCGTGCGTGCAGAACTGTCCTAACCCTCGCAGGTACACTTACCTGTAATTATGCAAGAGAAAGACCTGCGACCCTTCGAACCCATACCGACCGAGTATCTCCGAGCCTTCAAAGACCTGTGGAAGGACCCAGGAATGAAAAAGGCAGTCGCGAGGGGTAATGAGTACGCGCTACACGACAATCTAGGATAGTAAGACAATCCCGTCATCCAAATTCCAGTCGCACCCAACTAACTGTTTCCCCTCTTCAGTTTCTTCGAGGACCTCGACCGTTTATTCAGCAAAGACTTTGTCCCCACTGATCAAGATGTGCTACGAGCACGTTTACGAACGACGGGTATAACGGAGACGGTTTTTGATTTGGGATCCCTACAGTATCGCATGTTTGATGTCGGTGGTCAACGATCGGAAAGAAAAAAGTGGATTCATTGCTTTGAGAATGTTAACGCTCTTCTCTTCCTGGTAGCTATCAGCGGATATGACCAGTGCTTAGCGGAAGACAAGGACGGGGTGAGTAGGAGTGGATGCAATCAGAATCCTTTGCTAACACCTTTTTCTAGAATCAAATGCAGGAAGCTCTCATGCTCTGGGAGTCGATCGCGAATTCACACTGGTTCAAAAATTCGGCACTCATTCTCTTCATGAACAAAATCGATTTATTCAAACAAAAGATTGCCTCTAGCCCAATCACCGACTCCGGCTTCACCGATTTTCAAGGCGATGCCACCAGCTGGCAGCAAACCAGCAAATACTTCATGGATAAATTTGTCGCACTTAATCGAAACCCAAGTCGGGATGTCTATGGTCATTTCACCAACGCTACTGATACCGATCTTCTCAAGGTCACCATGAACTCCGTCCAGGACATGATAATTCAAAAGAATTTACAGAAACTAATCTTGTGAGCATGACGCTAATCCCGGACGTCCCCCATTTTCTGATCTCACGAAAGATGCGACCCTATTTAATTAGGACTCTTCTCTCCGCAAAAAGTCAACAGCCAAATGTCATAGCGCCGTTTTACGACTCGACGAATATGTTGATGCTGTTACTACTACTACTCACTCTCCTCGCAACAAAACAATACAATACCCCCGTCACCAAAATCTTTTGTCTTACACCTGAATCCTCTGAATCCAACAACCGCAGCAAATTTCAAACGCTCCCGCCCTATTTTTTCTTTCTTTTCTGGATCAACGGAGTTTGTATATCACAACCAGGCATTTAACTTGCGACCAAACCTGCAATTTCTTTCCTCTGCGCTCGAAAGATCCGGAGGAGCCGAGGCGGAAACGAGAGGAAATGGAATATTTGGGAAATTATTTGGGGATACATTTGGATAATCGATATCCGGTTCCACACCCCTCCATAATCGCGGTTGGGTTTTCGCACAGTTTTTCTTCTTCTACTTGGATCCGCGCTCTCTCGAATTTTCTTGTCTCGATCAACGGCGGCTTTCTTGATTTTAGTAAATTGCTTTTTTACCTCCCCTTGGAATCCCACGAACGACATAAAGCAACCACAAACACCACCACAGACTCCTCGATTTTTAGAAGCGATCTTCCTCTTTTCCTTCCACCGTTGCCTTCTCGTGTAAAATCGGAGTGAGAGGGGAAGAGGGGGTTTCTTTAGAAGGGGAAATTGTTCGTCCACCTTTCGCTCGAACTGTTGTTTTTCTGGGAGGTGTGGAAGCTAGGGGTGGCCACCCCGGTGGGGATGGAAGAATGGGGTAGGAGGAAAGTGAGGGGAAGGGAGAGGAGATCATCCAACTGTTGTGTAAATAGAACAAAGTGAAAGGAATAATCCCGCTTCTCTGGATGCTTGATGTCTCCAAAAAATTTCTTCTCCCGGTTTTCATGACCTTTTTTAATAAATTTCTACGTTCTTCCTGAGCATTTTTTTTTCGGACGGGTTTTGCACGGATTTTACACTTGTAAGATGAAAGGTAAAATAAACCTACTCTCCCTCGTTTCGGAGTCCGTTGACGCGAGAAGCGACTGGGGGGAATAACAAAGATGGATTAAATAAAGTATCGGGTACATTCAAGGGTATATACCCAAGATATCTTTTGCGTATAAAACACCGGAAGACAGAAGGTCGTCAGTCTGGGTAACCTAAAATTATGTAGGTGTATTGTCTACTCTACTCTACGTTTACCTATATGGATCTACGAGTACAAGTACTGTGTAGATGGATGGGTGTAGGTATTAACATTAGTTTTTTTTTAGTCTTTTGTAGCTTGTCTTGGTCCGTTGTCTTGGACCCTACCCTGTCTACCTTACAAGCTCCCTCCTCTGAATTCGGAAGGTGTGTAAGGTGGGGTGAGGTAGGTTTGATGGGTTAGGTTTTTTGGTATCTTTGATTGTATGCACTTGTAGTTATAATATACTAGACTAGAATACCCTGCTCCCAGGGATTGGGATTAGGATTGTGTATGTGTTTTTCTCTCTCTACGATGGGATGAATATGATAAGAGGGAGGATATTAGGGAGGGGGGTTAGTAAGGGACTAAGGGGGGGGGGGAAGAGAAAAGCTGTCACAGTATTGTATATTATGGTATAGTAGGGTACGGTAGTATAGCATCGATGGACGAGGGTAGGAGGGACGAGAGACTAGGTATTGTATTTTTATTGTACGTAGTAAGTACGAGGAAAGGTAGGTAGGTGATGGGTACCTACTCTAATGCATTGCGTTTGGGGATTGTGGTTACATGGCTAGTTGGTACCTAGATGGGGGCAGGATGGCTTTTTGAGTGTCAACTCAACTGTACGTTATTCGGATCTGATCATTACCCTCTGTGGGATTCAGGGGGATACTGTCGTGTGTACGAATGGGAATGGGATGTTGAGAGGGCAGGTGGGAAGACAGGTGGGGAGGAACGAGTATGTACGTACAGTACATGAAGAGTGGAGTGTACGGAGTACTAGTGTATGTTTGCTTGCTTGTTTGCTTGCTAGCAGTGTAGTAAGCGCGTGTGAGGCGAGACCTCTCTAACTGTTGTACTGTGTGCGATCGTACTTTAGTAAGATAGCCACGAGATTCTTGAAAAAGAGTTGGAAAGGGAACTTAAGTGTGGGTGGTGGCTATTGTACGGTACAGCAGACGGGAAATTTCAATGCTTTGAAATCAAAAAGGGTGTGTCATTGGATGATTACATGCATGGACGATCTCTTTTTATTGTCTTACTCCCTCTCTTCTTGCACAAAATCTACTCATACCTGGTGTTAGATACTTACCAGCAGTGGTTTTTCCATGGGAAGTACAGTCAATGCACGACCTTCCCCTTCTCAACTCACCATGCATCTTTCTGTACCTGTGCCTTGAAAAGAAACCCAAATCCTGTCGTGTCCATCCATCAAGTGTGTCTCCATCGGACAATCTAGCTCCCATCAAAACGTGCTCTGCCACGTGGAAAACTTGGGCTGAGATTGAACGGAACGGCAAGAACTATTTTTGGTTGGGGGCTGAAGGATGGGGTGGATGGGACAGGACAGTATTGGGGGGGCACCGAAAGATGTTATACATGTACAGTACAGCACAACATCTTAGTGTTTGTCTCTTGTCTCATCTCGTCTTGTCCTCTTTTCCGCTTTCTGACTACCTAAGCACGGTGATATCTCTTGTGGCGCTTACCTTGCTCGTATCTCCATTTCCATTTGGTGGCGGGATCGAATTTGGATGGAGATCGACGATTTTTGGACCCCATTTGAGGGGGCTAATGGCGGGGGAATCTTTTTCTTTCGCAATCGATGATCTTACTCTGTTTCGGGACTTTGTACGATGAGGTGGCGCTTTTTTTTGAAGGGGGGGGAGTAAGCATGGATTCCTAAGCACCACTACACCGTAAGCCTAATCGGATCACGTAGAGACTACAAACAGGCTAGTTCCGAATACCACATGTGTGATGTGACTAGGTACGGAACACCAATGTCACTCACCTCATGCAGAGCACTTTACTACGCCGTTTATGCGCAGCGAGATTCTGGGTCTGTGATATGGTGGTTAAGCGAGCTTTTGGACAAGGGGTTTGGGTCAACCACCGAGGGGAGGGGGAAGGTCATTGGATGAAGGCATTGGATGCGTATACGAATGATGCTAAATGGTTGGATGATTTGGAGGTGGTGGTGGGTGTATGTTACTTACTCATTTTGAGAGGGGTTGGTGAGGGTGGCTGGTAGATATCTTTGTGTTACCAGTGTTGGGAGTTTTGCAGTAATGAGGCCGTTGAAGTGCCGATTTTTATCATGCAAAATACTTTACTTCAGCGGTTAATTTGTTGGAAAGTGGAGCTTTGGAATCTAGGTAGCTCTTTCGATCTCCATAACTTTCGTTGCAGATACCGGACTTGCATAAAATACCGCAGTCAGCAATTGGGGTGCCAAAGATACGATGTGTTGTGTTTTCCAATACCCCGCCTATGAGAGGCACAGTACAGGAAACCTTTCTGTGGGAATGACCAGTTAGGATGCTCGGATGTAATGCGGTACTTCATTTAAGCGAACTGGGATCTTGATTCTGCAAGTATGGAGCAGTTCCTCTAGACGAGGGCTAAATGCGATGCAGGAGGAAGCGGCGGGTGTATGTGTTTCAGATGATGAGAGGTGTTTTATGGAATAATGGGCTGGTTTGTTTGCATTAATATGTATATTAGGTTTGTATACGAGTATAATCTTGAGGGGTTCGCTTATCAGCCAGTAGCTCGAGGAAGCATGATGGAAATCACGAGTCTAGAGATTCTTCATTAGGGCTTTCAGTATATTGATTTTAGAACAAAATGGTCGACAATTTAGTCCTAGAAAGCAATTAGAACTCAAGTTTATTGATTCTGCTAGTTCTAAAAGAATTTGTCGCTGGAGTGATACGATGCGGATTGGACAGATCCAATCTCCTGCAGATAAATAGGGGCTTGGTGTTGAGGGGGGGGAGGAGGGCGGTAGTAATGGCATGGTTTAACGTTCTCTATGTAGCTCTATAATTTAACCTCTTAATACAATTAGAGATCATTATATCAAAGACCTAAGTTGACATTCTAAATCCTTCTAAGTATCTGAATATATTAGTCTGAATTACCCAAGATAGCTAGAATAATGACAGGGTAAGCAAGTGCGAGGATAAGTATATTGTGAGAGTTATCTTTTATGCCCATTTGAAATTTTTATATTGTTTGAACATTGGCTCCCCAAAAATGTCATTACTTACCCTCATTTCTCACTATTTCAATTTCCAGCTTACAACTTTCCAATAATTGCGTGAGCAGTACCACTCAATCAGCCTTTGTGGAAATGTATTACCCTCGAAAACAAAATTGATCGTGTGAGAGGTTTAGGAGTATTTGAACGATCATTTAATCTGTCCCTCTTTTTCTTCTACTTTTTCCTTCCAACGAAAGCACATACATTGACAAGCACTTATGGGATTATTCCTCTGCCTAAAAGCTTATCACGGATGAATCCAATTTAAGAGACAATGACAGTTGCTATTCTGTACTATGATTGAGCTGCCACACTCAGGTTGAAATCCAGAACAAGGACAAAGTCACATTGCTTCAACTCGTCTCCTGCAATAATATTTTGTTAAACCAAGGTCTCCACTTGATTTCTGAAACCCAGAGAACCGGGATCTCATGCAATTTCACAATTCGATTATGAGGAAGTTTTTGTATATGCGCTACCAGCTTCTGCCTACCGTCTTCGTAGAAATCAGAGTAGTAGTCGAAGCACTAACCTATATCAGCAGCTACCTCAAAAGACATAGAGGAATTGAGCTAAGAATTAGTTCGATAAACCGGAGAACATGGAGGAAACATGCCACCTACAAAGATAAATACGTTCACAAGGTTCTCCATTTCCTCGATATCCTCTGCTAAAATGTGCAGGTCGGTTGAAACGATAGCGAGATGCTGGATTTTGGGATAGAGTTCTTCTGTAAATATGCTAATTAGCTACCGCAATTGCAAATCCGAGGTAGGAATATTCAGCGCTTGCTGTGAACCGTCTGCGCATTTATAAATGCTTGGAACAATAGGAAACCAAGTTTCGATATCAGCTTCAGATACCTGTATGCCTTAAATATATATAGGTAAAGTGTACTTTTAAGGGTGGACATGAAAAGCAGCAGTGTTAGGTTCGTGCCTGCCTAAATAGTTTGTTGTCCTAGGTTAGTAGGACAACTGAAGTTGGTTGTTCCAACTATCTAGGTTAATAGTCTTCAATTGTTCTGGTTTTTCAAGACAATTGACTAGAAATAAGCCGCCACGTTGGAACAATGAGCGTAGGTACGAACCTATCTACTGCCGCTTTTAATGTCCACAGGGTGGGGGATTATTAACTCACCAGCAATTCGAAAAGACCTGGCAGAAGGTATGTAGGCCAGTATATCCTTTCCACTATAGAATGGTATACCTCGCTTGAGATATCCGAGGTCTAGTTCTGCAAAACGATAATCGGAATCCGCCTTGACCACCATTCTTGACTCATAGTTGGCGTCGAAAAGTGCGGGCATTGCCCTAGTGACTCGAGGGAAGAAATCCGACAAGCCCGAGGAGATAACTAGCTTAGTAGTGTCTTTACTTTCAAGGTCAAAGCAAAGCCCCTCTTCAGTGATTATTCGGAGGTCTGTTATTTCCATTGCAAATTCCCATACTCGGAGTCTCAGTTCCTTGGGCAGTTTTGAAAAATAGATGAAACGAGCGCGTGGTCCGAAGGTTGGAGGCGCATTTCGACGTGATCCTTTCGTTCTTCGCTTGGGTGCTGCTTGGTGCTTGACGTCCTGCTGTTTTTCGTTTCTTGAAATGTACCGTTTTCGATTGACTGCCATAAACGTGTCATGTTCCTGATTAACAGGGACGTCTGAAAATGTAAATTCACCAATGTTGCCCTTCGCTTTTCTCTTTCGTTGTTTGCTTCTCATTGTTGCTAGTTGATGGGACTGAAAGCCTGCTTGGTATGGAGTGTTCGGAAATTATGGTTCACTGTGAGTGTATTGTGTTTGAGGGGGCTCACAAAGGTTGTTGTGTGTGCAGAAGAAAAAAACGATGGAACAGGACGATGTAGTCAAATAGAATACCAGTGCAAGAAACCTTGTCACCTGAGTATACAAGCAGATAGTGAAGTGGTCTTTGTCAGACTGCTCATAATATTCACTCCAAGAACGAGTTAATCATATGCTACACACTTAAAACTGCCTCGAAATGGAGACTAAAAGTGGCTGTGAAAACTTCAGATTGGTTTGTACTGCCTTTCTAGCTTCATTGCCATACCTCCCAGGGTCAAACAAGCTGGGAAATTGTCTATTAACCCAGATGGCTTGGAGAATTCACACTCATTGTTCCAACTTCCTAGGTAAACTTTAATCTGTGATGGATATTGAGTGAATTCTAGTTATATCACCCTAATCAGCCAGAACAGCGACCTAGGAGGGTACGTATCTAGATATCTCTATATGTTTGGAAGTGCCAGGTGGTTACAGATACCGAGAGCTGATAATTGTTCTCACTTGAAAAGAGAGAATTGGTGTAGGGTAATACTGTTGAACAAATGTGAAGTTATCTAAACTTCTCGCACACTTAATACAGAGGTTTGGATTATTGAAATCTCAGGAATGCAAATTGAGCAGTTTGATTAACTGATAGTTCTTAGGTTTTTGACGATTAAGAAATTCAGGGAAGAAATTCGGGGTGTTTTTAGTGCTGGCGATAATGTCATTACACCACCCAACTAGAGGACGCACCTACTCTTAGCTCCGCCCACAATTCGTTCCATCCATGATTCATATATCCCTGAATAACTTTATTTGCTACTTTCAGTTTTTCCTTGATTCTTTCTTCAAGTTACAAGTTTCCAGCAAAGCAACAATACCTGCATCGTAAAGATTTAGACCAGAAAATGTCCTTCGGATGCTTTGCACAGCTCCCTGCTGAAATTCGAAACCAAATTTGGAAGATTGCCGTTCAGGATTACCCAGCACGAATAGTCGACCTACGAGAATATCGTCTATCAATCTCCCAAGACTTATCAATCAAGAAATCTAATGCACCAGAGCCCTCCACGGCACCCAGCTCGAATGATGTACAAGACAAAAACGAAGAGAAAAATGCCGAAGAAATCATAGGCTTCAAATCACGACCTCTCCCTCCAAATCTCTTGTATATATGCCACGACTTAAGGAACTTCGCCAAAAACTCATACACTAAGGCCTCTGGTACCACCGATATGCCCGCGGAAACCTGGATTGATTTCAAAAAAGACATGTTGTATCTCACGTGGGATTTTTGCAGCACCGCTCTAGAAGGCAGTCTCCTATACAATGATTTTATTATTCCCACCACTGGAGAAACAATTCCGCATGGCTGCTTTTCCAAAGAGCTAAAAGGGGATATCAAACAAGTGACGGACCTTGCAATCGGAGGATTGTGGAACTCTCGCTTCGTGTCCTGGGACCTCTTTCAGATTCACAATGATGTATTTCATGTTGCTTTCACGTTTGGAGATCAATTAGAGAGGATAATGTTGGTGGAAGCTCAACACACGCCTGACTCAACCAGCGACTTGGTGTTTACTGGCGATTTCCCGGAGTTCTCGTATGAAGCCACATACTTGGATTATGAGAGAAGTTTTTTGGAATTTAGGGATTTAATCTTTGAACTTCTGCATATTACTCATTCGGGGGATTGGTGGTAGGGGCTGCATCCGTATCCGTGGGTCGAATTTGGAACTCTTGTAGAAAGGCAACCAGGATGCTTTGCTTCTGGTATCCACTGCGAAGAACTGACAGTCGATGTGCGACAAAGGAAATTCGGGAAAGGGCAGTTCCTGACCGGGAAATACGCCAATGGTATTGGGGTGACAAACATGGTCCTCTACCTGCTTCAGAACTTGAGTAGCAGTGCCTCCGAGACTAGAATCCTCTCTCTGTCCAAGTCATCTATATGTAAATACTGACTATTTGGCGTAAGAGTCTGTGGCGGCTGCTTTACAAATAGATAATGGAAATCATCTTAATTGTTGTTTAATGTCTCTTGTTCAATATCTGCTATTGGGAGTACTACTTTTGTATCTCAACTTCCTAGTACGAAAAGCTTATAACTGAAAATCCAATGAGCTGAATGTTTTGCATTGTTTACTGTCCGTGCGTCACTTGGGTGCCTTGAATGTAATTCGGGATTTATTACAGATTTAATTCTATCGTCCAATACATTTCGGACAATACAATACCTTGAAAGTGTTTACTTCGATGACTTTTTTGAATGCAGATACTTTATGTCCGAATTAGACCTACTCGATTCTGTTTTCCTAATAATTTGTGCTACTAGAATCGAAACAAGGTATTTGCTGAAATGGCTTTTATACTTGAAATGGACTTATCATGGTGGGATTATTTCAAGTATTGAGCTTGGATTACTCCAGCAATTTGGAATAATGAAAGTTAGTTAGATAAGCACAAGCCGGAATAAAAATCCACCACTCTTTGTATCCACAGCGAAGCCTAACCATCATCTTTTTTCAACATCACTACTCTACATGCGCTTCCCAGTAGCAGCAACATCCTCAATTCCCCGACTATGAGCTTTACCCTCCGCAGCTCCAGATCTCAAAGTATGTTCCTCTGTATTCGCATACTCTATCAAAAGCTCACCATTTTTACCATACCGATGCGGCTCGTTCTTGGCCACAGAAACAACATCAGTCCAAGCCTTCCATCCCGGTTTCGTTTTCCGGAATATATTATCGATTTCTTCGAGTGATCGGAGAGCCGTCTCGGGGTATATGAAATAGACGACTGGGAACATGAAGGTGTTTATTACGGCGAAAATTATGTATGTTTTATAGCCGATGGAGGAGAAGCATACGGGAGTGATCATCACGACCATGAAATTGAATGCCCAGTTTGCACTTGTGGAGAGACCATTTGCGGGAGCTCGGATCTTGAGGGGGACTATTTCCGCGGGGTAAAGCCATGGTATTCCTGCAATTTGCGTCAGTAATTCTGGAGGAGCTTTTGTTTTGGAAATAGGGTACATACCAAGCCAACCGATAGCAAAGAAGGTGTTGAAAACAAATAAGAAGAGAGCTGATATTATTCCTGGAGCCGAACCACCTTGTCCAACACTGGACATGTAGTTCATACCCGCAAGAATAGCCATCGAACCTGCCTGTCCGGCTGCACCGAAAAGCATGAGTTGACGACGTCCGAATTTCTCAATGGTGTAGACGGCAAACCAAGAAGCCAGAAAGTATTCGGTTCCATTTGCAGCTGCCAGAATGCTAGGAGTGATACCTTCGAGTCCAATATACTGTTTGTAGATGGTTGGAGCATAGTAGGTGATAAGATTGATGCCTGATATCTGTTGGAAGACTTGGTTCAAATATCCTAGAACGACGCGGTGGAAATTTCTTTCTGGTCCCAGTGAGAAGAGATCTACCCATCCATAAGCTTTCATTTCTATTACTGTGTCTTTGATTTCCATGAATTCGATTTGTACAATGTGGTCGTCGGTTGGTAAGTCTTCTAATGCTGCGATGACGGAAAGAGCCTCGTGTTCGTTGCCTTTAAGGATGAGCCACTGTTTACGTTAACCCTGTATTTCCTTCTTTCGGATCTATCATAACTTGTCACAGGTACTTACTCGCGGCGACTCGGGCAATTCCATGATAAACGCCAACAAAATCAGAGCAAAGAATATCTGAAATGCGAGAGGAAACCGCCAAGAAACGGGATTTGGTTCCAAAAAGGAAAAGGCAAAGTCAACCTGTCAAAGAATAATTACCCTTAGTATCTGGCATCATTAGGAAGTAGTGATGACAGAAAGTTTTACCCAATAGGACGTCGCGATCCCCCCTGTAATCATTGCACCTTCTATCATAACCATCTTCCCACGCTTATGAGACTTCGATGTTTCCGACGCCCAAGTAGGCACAGTAGAAGTATTCATCCCATTTCCAAACCCCGTAATAATCCTCCCAACAATTAAGTGAGGAAGGGCGAATGCTGAAGCTTGTAGAGCGGCACCCACTACCATGATAGCCGAGCCCATGAATATCATTTTCCTTCTTCCAAATATATCTCCGATGAATATGGTGATGACCGCACCTAAGAAACAACCGATATTGTAAGAGGCGACTGTAATTCCTTGAATGGTACTGATATGGTTGTAATTCGGGCTGTCTTGGTTGTTGATCGCGTCTATTTCAGGGAATTGTTTTACCTGTGGAGGGTCAGCGATGGTCCTTTATCAGCATGTCTGGGACCGACCCAACTTCCAAGGGTCAACAATCCCCCCATAACACCTTGATCATATCCGAAAAGACTGCCATTTGTCAGTAATGAGGGGGGCTTCCGAAGGTCCTTTCTCACAAAAAGTCAACGCCAGCAATCACTCCAACAGCGAGGTTTAGTCTTTGGCCACGGAGGCCGAAATACCTCAAAGCGCCAAACATAGTGCGTTGCTTTTGTGATGCTATGTTGAGCACAAAGAATGAAATAGTATAAATCAATCGCCCAAGGGTAAGCTTAGAAAATGAGACTGAAAGCCGCTCGAGCTTTGCACAAATAAGCTGAGCTTATGTAGGAAAAATCGAGAAATCATTATGGAAACACTTTTTTTACTTGTGCTGCAGTCGAATGCAGATCGTACGAAATGTGACCTAGTGTATCGTCTCACTCGAAGAAGAGCTCCCTCGAAGAAGGATCATCGAATCAGAGTCCATAATCGATGGGCCTAACTCCGGACTTTGAGCTACCACCATTGAATCATGGAGGCCCAAGCTAACTTTTATGGTCATGAGTGGGAAACATTAAGATATCCTGCCTTCAAAGATACAATTATTGTCCACAACTAGAGGCTCGCGCAGGCGTGGTCAACTGTCACCCTGTAGACATTAAAAGTGGCAGTAAATAGATTCGCACCTGCCTGCATATCTCGTTGTCCTAACTTTGTAGGATAACTGGAGTCGATTATTTGAAATGGCTAGGTTAATTGTCTCTTATTGTTCTAGTTTTTCAAGATAATTTACTAGAACTCTCCATATGCTTAAACAATAAGGGTAAGTACAAACCTATTTACTGCCACTTTTAGTGTCTACAGGTTGACTGTTTGATTGCCGAGATTGAGAGTGGGGTGTGGGGAAGCGGGGTTGCTTGAGGGGAGAAGGCCGGGGCGGACAATAGAAAGAGGGACCTTGGAGCTACCATAAGGCTTCTCTGAAGCAGATATCCATCGACAGGCTAGTTTTTTCAGTTAGACTTGCAATTGACTTCCAAAAATTAAAGGGGCACCTGTCAAAAGTGCCTGGGTGGCTTTGACCTTGCCGAAGCGAGCTTGGGGCGGATCGTCTGTTTTGAGGAGCACGGCTATCAGCAGGTGTGAGGGGAATGCACCAATTCTATCAGTAGTTATTGTACCACGGCTTCCCTCAGTTAAAAGTGTATTTAAAACAGACCACAAAATTCCAGAGAGTTCTTTGAAAATTGTGAAATTAGGGTAAAAAAGGTCACAGGTATTATCCTCTAAAGTTAATAATCGAACTACTTAGGAAAAACATCTCTGTTGGCGGAGAAGCTTGAGAACAACCAGAAGGTAGATTCTCTAATTCTTCTGAGCCTCACTGAATATAATTGAATGAACAAACTTTTAGTGTGTCATGATAGAAAATGGAGCCAGTTCTTCTTGCAATCACTATTTTCTAGGAGGTACTAGAATGGTACAGGATGTTTTGAAGTATCGCATTGCGGGACTGTTTGCTGATTCCCTACGCTTGTTCGGAGAAGATGAGGGGGTATGTCTTCACGATTGGCTTTGGAGAGGTAGCACTTACGGGGAACATTAATTGTCAACCCTAAATCAACAAAAATCAACAACAATTCCGTACCTGGTACAGAATATACTGACGATAATACTTGATTTCGCCATACACCCGAAATGTCAAAAGTCAACATCATCACTCACGGGGCTCCCGGTGGACAGAAAAAGCGGCAGTAAATAGAGGTTCGTATCTCCCTCCCTCACTAGTTGTTCTACCGCCGTAGGATAATTCGAGTCTAATGCTCCAACTATCTAGGACAATGGTTGAAGTTCTCTCATACCCTTAGGGTAATTGCCGTGAATTTCTCAAGATGGAGGGAACAATGATCAGGTTGGCAGGTGCGATTTACTGCCACTTTTTCTGTCAATACTTGATATCAATCAATACCCCGCACTCGGCAACAACCCGTCATCGCCATGGTCTCGACTCTAATCAGAACCAGGTTTTTATTTGACCAGGGTGGGAACCCTAGGGGCACTAATGATTGGCTGAACTGAAAATTAACCATATTTGAAAGCGCCAGGGGAAGGAAATTGTTAACTGCCAATAAAAGACCTACGAGACAATGCAGAGGTAGGAAGGAAGTGTAGGAGATACAATATATGTGCTCTGGTGTTTGGTTTCGGTGGTCGTGTTGAAAGAATTGGTTCCATCGTCTAAGGAAATATAACTTATGAGAACAATTACCCGAGTCCTTTTGAGAGAACAATCTGTGTTTGGTGTTAATTGATCGGGGATGTGCATCTGAACAGAATAGGTGCATCCCAACCCCATTTGGTAACTGAAAAAAAGGAATTTTAAGACCCGGAGGCAACAGCAAAAGAAAGAGTCTTACAATCGATCAAACGCAACAATTTTATGCGTTCCAAGCTGCCCAACATTCCACATAACGATATTGGCAAGTACACGATTCAACTAGAATGGAACTTGTGACTTGTTTTACACGTCAACGTTCTGCTCAGCTTGTTGTGCAACGAATATCACACCACGTCGCGTATTGACAACTGATTGAGCAAACCCAGATAGAGCTCTGGGCTGCCAACAAAATCAAAATTTGAGAAAATCTCGCGCGCCACGGCGACGCGACAGATTCAGCACATCTATCGCTCCAGACCGCTCTAAAGGCTACTGTATCTGATTGAAGACCCTGGTTTCCTAACCTTCTCAAGACTCAAGACCGTCATCGTCGTTCGCATCTTCACGCATCGAGCTGGTTCGTCCGAAGAGAAGCTGGGAGAACCGAGATTTGGAAGACGCCCGCGAGATCTTGCACCAATGAAAGTGGTGAAGTGGATCAGGAAAGCTGAGCCACATTTGAAGTTCCTGACCGCCACAGAATGACGTTTTGTGGAGCCTGTCAAACCTTGAAATAAGCATCTTAAAGATGCTCGAGCCAATCAACGCTGGCTAAAGCTCGGCAAAGAAAAGCTGGTCAACAGGGGTTTTTTCTTCCAACGGACATGGACATCTGACGAAAAGATGCCTCTTTGGGCCTGTTTGCTGGCTTTGAAAACATCGAGCATGGGTGGTGTGACTGGTGTGATTAATTCAGCCACTCCACTGCAATTTGGCCACGAGAGGTGTTATGTCATGATCGGTAGAAACCCTGGAGTAGGTACCTACCTCCCTTCCTCCTTTTGACCAATCATCAGTTGAGACTGCGGTGCTTGCCTTCCTTTCCCTGTTTTGCTTCGAGCTTTGGCCTTGCTCCTTCTCATACTCCACATTTAGAGGCTGAATGAATCTGAATAAATCTCGCCTGCTCCCCAAACAGAACCTCTTCCATCTCCATCAAAGCATTCAGCAATCCTCACCTTTCATTCCACGCCCAACAACAAAACAACTCCCCCAAGACTATAATTCATAATGGCTAAGACGGGATTCTTCCACCATATCGGCACATTCTTGTTATTTGCTGCCACCATCCTCCTCTTGATCACCAGTATTTCCGCACCAGTGATCAACAAGATCTCCATCTTGGAAGTGAACCTCGAAAATGGAACAGAAATATCATTCGGTTCGTGGGGCTACTGCTTCATTGGCTCGTAAGTTACCATTCCATCCTCTCTGTATAGAATAAATAACTAACCACCGAAACAGAAATGATGGAAAAGATTACTGCAGTGGAAAGCACATTGGCTACAACCCAGCTCTCTTGATGGAACGAGTCGACAACACGGACTTCAATGGCGCGCAAATCAACACATCGAAAGCTCTTACACGAGTGATGGTCCTCCACCCAGTCGCATGCGCCCTTGCCTTCATCGCCTTCCTTTTCGCTGCGGGCTCTGGATTCTGCGGAGCGATCTTCGGCGCCGTTACCGCAACAGTCGCCTGGATTGTCACGGTTGTTGTTATGGCCACTGATTTTGTCTTATTTGGCATCATCAAGAACCACATTAACGACGACGACTCGGGAAGCAAAGCATCATTCCACACCGGAATGTGGACTCTGTTGGCCGCAATGGTCTGCCTGTTCCTCGGAACGCTCATCGTCTTCTTCACTTGCTGTTCAACAAGAATGCACAGACAAAAGCACATTTCAACAAAGCAAGAGACTGGATACGCACACGGTACCCAAACACGAAAGAGACACTTCTGGCAACGCAAAACCACCACCAGATACTAGATTCTTCGTCGCTAAGAGAGGAAATTGGGAGAGAAGGAGAACTTGAAAAATACCCGCATCGCATTGGAACTTTCGATACGGGAAGGACATCAGGCTTTGGCCTTGTATAATGAAACATGACCGGTTTTGATTTGGAGCGGGAATGCGTGTTTTTACCAGATACCACATGGGATTTCCTTTTTACTTAATAGTCTTTTTACTGCTATGATACCAAATGAATTCATAATTACAAACAAATCGTCTCCAAAGGCAAAATAAATGTTTGTGAACAAAAAGAAATTCGCAAGGTCTGAGTGAGCATTAAACATTATTGTGCCAACAATTCTCGAAAACAAAATTCTCTAACTTTTATTGCTCGAGCCTGTCGAAATATTAAATGAATACGTCCGAGGACATGCGATGAACAAAGTACTGGAGCCTCTCCTATTTTTGGAGAACTCTATTATCATCTGAATCAAACCCAAGAGTAGCTATAAACGACGACAGTGACATGACCATGCAGCATCGCTTCATGTAATAGTGTTGTCGTTCCCAGCTGCTACCAGTAGTTTCGAAGCCAGGAAACTCGATGGCGCGAACAAAACATTCCTCCGTATTTTGGACGAATACAAGATCCTTGTCAATTCGAAACGAGAGCAATATACTGAGGCTGAATCAGAAAAATATAAAGCAGGATCTCAAACAACTTCAACCACTTTTATGGTGTATTGTAAGATCTTGGGGGAGATATCGAGGCAAAAGGGCCGCCAAGCAAAGGCTGTTCGATTCGAGACCATTTAGCCGAGGTCTTTTGCCGTCGGCTCCGCCTTGTTCTTTCGGCCAATCACGATCTTGCTGCCGCCTTTTTGGGCGGTGAACGAATCTACGGGTGCGCGGCTGAGCCTTTAGCGCACACCAGATTTAGAAGGCTGCCCTTCACTCGAGGCTCTGACGAATTCCAGCCTTATTGCCCAAAGACAACCTACTCCTCATCGTTAACACCACCAACGCAGCCTCAATCATCGCGGCGATACCACCACCGCTAGCATAGAAGCCTGCTCTCGTCTGTCTCCTTACAATTAATTGTGCTGTCATGGAGCCCTCGACTAAGAAGCGCCGCCTTGCGCCCAAACTGGCCGAAAAACCACTGCATGAGCAGGTAAGGCCGACGATAATGAATACTATTTATATAGATTGAACAAGTGCTAACCGGCTCTCAAGTCACCGCAGATGCGATACGACTACAAGGCTATGCCACCAGTGCAAGATGCGGCCCCTCCTCCTGAACGCACCGACTTCGAGTCCTTTGCGCGACATCTACAAGATGCGGCGATGCTCATTTATGCCCAAGCCAATCGCTCCCCATACACAAGTGCCTCCGTCCTTCTCCTCCGCTGGGAAGACGATATGAGTGTTGAACCAGATCTTGCGTCGTTGGAAAAGGCTTTCCGTGAAATATTCAACTATAGAACCGAAACATGGAGCATTCCGAGTTGCCCTAACCCCAGCGTTAAACTCTCAATGCAAATGGCACAACATGTTGAATTTGCTCGCTCTGATCACCTCTTGATTGTCTATTATGCTGGCCATAGCTTTATCGGCTCAGATCACAATCTATACTGGGCATGGTATGAATGCCGATCCACAGCCTCGTTTAGACCAAGCTAATATGTCACAGCAACCCCCGCGAGGATTCCTCTAGATTGAAGTGGGAAGGTGTCAGATGTCTACTAGAAGACGCTCAGTCTGATATCCTGCTTCTACTGGATACATGTGCTGTTGCAGATGCGCCTACAGCCGGAAATCATGGCGTTAAGCAAGTGATTGCCGCATACACCCCCGATCAAGCTGGTCGGGATTCCGGCTTAGTATCTTTCACCTCAAATCTCGTTGAGGGCCTCAAGAGACTTGGAAGTGGTCGTCCATTCAGTATACAACGCCTCCACGAAGAGATAATAGCCCAGAAACACAACAATATTCTCATTCACCAATCTCCGCAAGCCAATGGATCCGGCAAACCGACATCCGCCCACGAGCGAATGCCAGTATGTTTCTCATTGACGCCCGGGTCGCTTCAAAGTATCACACTTTCCCCAATTGGTCTGCAGCAAGGTCTGGCTGGAGGCCCCATCATCTCACCAATGGGTTCTCCGGAAAATGATCTACAATTGGGACAAAACAACTTGGGTAGCCAGCATGGAATCAAGGTTAATTCAAACTCCGATCTCACTTTTGAAGAAATGAGAGCTCTAGTGTGCACAACTTTCCTGGGAGAGCCAAGTCAGGACATGGCTTCCTTCAAACAATGGCTGCACAACACTCCAATGGCAGCTTCAAAGATTGCTGTTGAGGGCATGTTTCATGGCCCACCTACCGTTCTCCTTGTTTCGATGCCTATCGCAGTCTGGAACGTTGTTGCTGCGGATCGGACCTGTGCTTTTCTCGGCTATGTCAACTCACATAACATGTCAACCGAATACCAACACCTGGTTGGTGGGATTTCACCCATTGGAAAAGCGGCAACATTCAAAGAACTCGAGGATGGTAAGATTCTTCTCGAGGCCCGTGAAGCAGCTTCCTCGACACCAGTAATGTTACGGCATGAAATGATGCATCAAGAACCGGTTAGACCGATGGGTACTCCAAGTACAGTGAACCAAACCATATACCCGGAACCGAGTTCCTCTTCAGCTGTAGTGGAGCCAAAGGAAAATGTCGAGGATTCAGTAGAGATGCATGAGGCAGCAGAACAGCTTAAGGCCCTCAGCCACGTCCGCCATGTCAGTCACGATAATCTTGCTAATGATCGAAACCATTCTCACATACCTTCAGAGGACTCGCCTGGCCTGAGGAGCGCTCGTGAGGAATCTGCTTCTTCCCAGGAACAAGGAGATTCCGGTGGTGAAGAACCATTGTACAATTCAGAATACAACTCTCCAGCTTCAGCCTCGCGGCCGAAACCACGAAGATCCATACAGAAGCAAGGCCCTAAGCAAGATACCCGATGCTCACTGTGTAGCCATGCACCTTTCAAAGACTCCTCATCACTAAGAAAACACATTGCTGCCGCCCATACTAGACCATTTCCTTGCGCCTTTTCCTTTGCAGGCTGCACCAGTACATTCGGTTCCAAGAACGAATGGAAGCGGCATATTGCATCTCAACATCTTTGCTTAACCTATTATCGATGTTCCTCTTGCCCCCAGAGCTCGATAGAAGGAAAGGGCAATGAGTTCAACCGAAAGGACCTCTTCACTCAACATCTCCGTAGAATGCATGCTCCATTTGCTATCAAGAAAGCAATTGCGAAAGGCGACAGCAAGTTACAACAAGAATGGGAGTCACACGTCAAAGAAATGCAAGCATCATGTTTAGTCATTCGACGTCAACCACCCCAACGTTCTGCTTGCCCTAAACCTGATTGTGCGAACGTGTTCGAGGGCGCAGGAAGCTGGGATGACTGGACCGAACATGTTGGCCGACATATGGAGAAGGGAGAGGCAGGTCGACTGGGGGTGGACAGATTACTTGCACGCTGGGCTCTGGAGCAAAACATCATTGAGCGAAAAGAAGACGGCGAATATAGACTCATCGGCACGGAACGAGAAGGAAATGCCGGGGGCTATTATTCCGACGGCAATGGTGTGACCAAAAAGGAAATGGACGAGAAGGGCGACAACGAGGGTATGATCCTTGATGCATAATGGTTCTGGGAAATTCTTTTAAGAGATAACATGGAAATGGGAAAAAGAATGGCGCTGGCATATCAACTGGGGGGATTCGTTTGGTTCATTGACGGATTTGATTTTTTCTGGAAGGCCCTACGGGGGTACGGAGTACAATGTCTCCCTTTTCTCTTTTTTTGTTTCTCTTTACAACAAAGCATGATTTACCTCGTCTTTCTTGTACACTTGTCGGTCCCTTGTGGTGTTCTAGTCTTAACCGTCTTCCCGAATGAACAAGTTTCTGAATTGGCGCATCTTTCTTCATATGATGCCAGATTGGTGCTTCGGGTTCGTGCTTGTCTATTTGGTGGTTGTTCGCTTTCTAAAGTGATTATTCTAAAGAGGTAGAAAACAAATTGAAAGAAAGTTGGACTCGAGCCATCTCTCGAAAGTTCAATCAATATTTAAATGTGGACTTCAGTACCTTTGTTCTTTGAGAAAATTAAAATTGAATGACCAAATATTCTTTTCTGTTGAAAAATTCCATCTATCATATCATTTCGCTTGTCAACTGGCTATCAAATAGGATCCGCGTACTTCATTATCTTGAGACTTGAATGCCCTCGATCTTCTCACTCTTTCAAGGGGCGTATATCAAACGACTCGTAGGAGTCTACTTCTAAGGGTAGCGAAAGCCTCGTCAGAACGGGTGCTTGGTGCGATGAATGACTTGGCCAAGGATTTTTTAGTTGATTCGTGGGGTGTTTTGCCTCTTCGAACGTTTCTCAGAAGGTTCGAAAGAAACTTGAGTGTTCTACTCTTAGGTAGCCATGTACAATGTAACGTTGAAGGAGCGAGTTGAGACACCTTATACAAATCGTTCCTTCCACACCGTGTATTGACATATGAAGCAAGAAAGTAAAACTTGCAAGATCGCTCCTTCCTTCTATTGATCTTCTAATGCTGCAATAGATTTTTGTTTCAAGTCGACCATTCTTACATGAACATCAACATCTACCACCACACTCGTTCATCGCATTCATCACATTCGTTATCACCTTACTCCCCCGCTCGACAGAAATATCTGCGGCGTCATATCAACTCCTACGCTAATTACCTACCAAAAATCTATGTTTGATGACCCAACCACCGGAGGGGTCATTCAATGCCTCTCGTTCTCGTCAACCCGGTTCAGCAGTCAATAATACTAGCATGAGTGCTCCTAGCCACCGCCGAGTCGACGAAGATATTCTTGCACGTATCCGTTCCTTATTACTCGCACGCAATGTCAACAATCCACCACGAACTCCATTTCCATCCGACGAGCAACCTGGAATCAAATTCTCCGAAGACGGTGCCTCCTCACCAAAACGAAACCATCTCAATGCAAACATAATGGAAAAATCAGGTCGACGAGAAAAGAGATTGAGTCTTCCCGAATCGATTTCAGAACTCAGTCGAAGCCCTAGCATGGTCATGCATGGTGCATTGGAATCGGCGAGCCCGGCTCCCGAGTTGTTTGTTTTTCCAGCTCCCAATTTACGCTCATCAAGCTCAGCACATGATTTAAGAACCACATCCGATACCCCGGATGCATCCAATCTCACTGACGGTCCTTCTTCCCTGCCTGGCAAAAAGAAACCTCGACTCAAGCTGGTTCTCCAAGATATACCGAAGAAGAAGGACACGCAGCTTGTATCATGCCTCGAAATCAGTGCAAAGATCCCCGAGAACGACGCCGCTATTCACGAAAATGAGTTGACTTGTTGTCCTCCTTGTGAGCCACCCGAAGCACAGAACTCTAAATACATTATCAGCGATGGTCAATGGCCAAAGACAATTCAAGCAGAACCTTCAGATCTCGCATGCTTTCTTGCTGGATGCCCTCCAGGACAACTTGAATGCCAAAGACATCCTAATCGACGAGCACAATCAACCTCTCTTTTAGATCACAGAAGCAGACCCCAAGATCTAGAAGCAATTGGAAAAGAGCCTCTTTCTGATTTCGACAAGATAGTTGCGGATGCAAAGAGGGCTAGAATGAATATTACGACAACTACAGATGGCGCCCAATCTACTGTGAAGAGCGTGTCCGCCGGTAGCGTTACCTCTAGCGACGCTTATCCACACGCTATACAATCCCAAAAGATTGCTGCACGGAAAAGCATAAACTTACCTTTCTCGGCTGCTATCTTTACAAATTTCAGTCTTCCCGGTCCTAAGACTAAGCGGCCTTCTCTTTCTCCTGGTCTGACACGCAACGAAACACAAATTGCTCCTGACGAGAAAGCACCACTCATGAAGCCGGTTGAGTTACAACCACTCGTTCTTTCAGAAATACCACCACGCAAAGAACCCAAGCCAGCTTTTCGTGCCGGTCCAGCTATACGCATAAAGCAGTCTGATGGTTCCATGCGCTCTGGAAAATCGGGAAAGAGACATGCCTTACTACGATCATCAGGTTCGGATGGAGATCCAATCGAGGTCGGCTTGCCAGCTCCAGTAGTTTTGTCAACTATCAGGAGCTTTGGGTTGGAAACCGAGGAAGTTATCCCAGACCAGCAGCCCGAGGAGCCGAAGGAGCCCATAGAGGCAGTGAGTCCAACCAAGAATGGCCCTGGTCCTTATCGGGACTTGAGTCCTGAAATCAACAGTACTATTCGCGACACCCAAAAGAGCCCGGTTGCAGGTCATCTAGCAAATTTGCAAAAAACCATAGATTTGGTTGACAGTGTTCGGGAGCGTGTCCAGGACGTCAAACAGTACATTCCTGACGAAGATGTCAACAGGAAGATTGATCAATCTCTCAACAAATGCCCTGAATCATCTACAATTAATCCTGTAGATGCTGCGTACTGGGGCTTTGTTCCTTCTGTGAAAGACAAGGTTGAGGGTGCTGTTCAAACTGCGGTACGCAATGCGGTGAAAGAGGTTGTTGTACCTGAAGGTGCTCGAAGGAAGGAAGCCTCAGAAGTATATCGACTCTTGGTGGCAGACTCTTTATCTAATGCTGCGAAGAACGCCGATGACTTTTTGAAACGACCTTCGCTGTGGAATAGCATCGAGTCTCCTGCTCCGTCAGGGGCCAACGCTCCACAGAAGCCACAAAACACTTTCCATTCAGACAATGGGCTGGAAACTATCCCTTTGGACTTGGATCAGATTGTGTCACCAGAGAACCACAAGCAAGGATCAGTCAAAACGCAGAAAAAAGGACAAGTTGCTGCAAACAATGCCATTCCGGAAAGATTCTCTTCCAAGAACAAGGTTCTCGCTTCAAAAGTGGGAGCAACGAACTCGTCCCAACAAGTACCAGCTACAGAAAAAGAAATTGGTCCTCAAAAGCCGGAACAGTTGGCACCAAAGAAGAATAAATATGTACTTCGAGCGACATCTTCAGCCGAGTCACTAAGGACAAATGTCCCGGCACGATTTCCATTTGATGACCGAAGTTCGGTTTCGAATATGCCACCTGGAAGAAAACTCGCTCGCAAAAATACAATTTATTGGCTTCGAGATTTGATTACGAGCAACGGGCCGGGTCCTTATGAGACTCAATTGACTGCCCTTCCACCGAGAGTAAGAAGAGCGAATAATACCTCGGGAACAAGGGGAAGATCACAAACAGTACCCTCAAAGCCTGGTGCCGGCCTGTACGTTCATGCACACCTTGGAGCTAGACAAACCGAAGAGGACTCAGCTGATCAGGTCTCCGAAATCAACGTGGGTAGAGCTCTCGTTCATGATCGATTCACTAGGACGATAGACGACCTTGAACAACTACTTGGGGAAGCCTTATTGGTTGCTCAGCAGGCGACAGACAAGAACGACCCCGATTACATGCCAGCAATCTTAGGAGATGCAAATCGAATTCTGAAAGATAGCCGAAAGGGGTTGTCTGAGAGCGCCGCATACTACCAACGAAGACAAATCATGCGATCCAGGCGTACCGGTACATATTCTGATGAACTCTCTAGCATTGCTAGTATCCACGAGAGCTTGAGGAGTTATGGGGGCTCAACCGAGTTCAGTGACGATGACAGATTTCATCAGAATGCCCCATACGCATACCATGACGCCCGGAATAGAAGTATTGAAATACCTCCTAGGAACCCCCAACGTAAACAACCAAAGGGGCGCGTTCATACCCCCTATCAGGCCAGAACCCGAGCTCCATCTCGAGACTCGGACACGGCAGATGCTCCTCTCATGAAGAACACGAATGGAGACTTGAATTACATCAAGGCAGCTGACCCTAGATCAATGCCGGCAGAGATTGATTTTGCTAAGCCCCCCAAAAGATACACGGAACCCCCTGATGATTCCAGCCCCCCTGAAGCACTTGGAGAATTAATAGGGAACGGGACTCCCCCAAAGTTTTACAACCTGGAGCCTTTTAAAGCGCCCACAAGCTCTGGGACTGGACGCAAGATTTCTGAAAAGTCCCCTCGACGTCTCAGTCCTGTGAAGCAAACAGTGCCAATTATCATCACTGATGATCGTGGTAAAATGCCGGTTCCTCGTGGAGACAGTGTAACCCAAAGATGCGCCAGTGGAGGACATTCAGAAGATGAGCATAATGCAGTCAAGGCAAAGCTTTTGGCGAAGGGTGTCCCAGGGAAGGGTGAGGTACGTGAATACATCGAGAGTAACCAGCGTCCACCAATCCATACCCGGGATAGCTCCAAGGCGTTGAGAAAACAAGCTGAACAGGTGGCGCAGGAAGAAGAGGGGAATTTCAAATTGAATCGGGGTAAGACATACGATTGGCAAGACGTCGATCCTGATTATACTGAACGATGCACGCTTGACGACGTGAAAGCTATATCAAAACCACTGTCTACTAATGGTCCTTCTATTCCTTGTAGCTCCAGCACCGGTGGTGGTTCTGATTCAAGTGGAGCACTGGACTTTGGTGTTGGATATGTTCATGCAGGCCAAACCCGTGGGAAACAACAGGGCGGAAATCCACGATATGCAGACAATCGAGGGAACTATTCGCAAGACCAAGACAACCGAAGATACGATCCGAGACTCGCGAATGGTAATGAAGACTATCCCGATAGAGGAGCCAATGAAAATCAAGGATATGGTTCTGGGAGTCCCAATGGTAACGAGGGTGGAAATGGAAATGGTAATGGGAGAGGTGGCGGGAACGGGGGCTATAATGGTAAAGAGTATGGAGATGGAGATGATGCTTCGAGGGATCCAAACGGCGGTGGCGAAGGATACGAGCTCAGAGACGATCCGCCCCCTAATCTGCCACAAACGCAAAAGCCACGACGTCGAAAGCACAAAAACAACGAGGAATACGACCTCTCGAGAAAAAACCATCTCAGTCTAAAGGAAGACCAACACAAAGGTTTTAGTTTTGCTCGATCCCATAAGAAACCGGCTATTGCTAGAGATTGGAAGCCAGCACGGAAGAGATTCTGTGCAACTGTTGCATGTATCAGTACAGCTCTTGTGGGAATTCTGGTAGGCATTTATGCCGGAGAAGTACCTGCCATTCAGTACTACATTGTAGACTTCCACCACTATACGCTGCTTGGAAACGTCTTCTTCTATCTCGGTCTGGCTATCCCGACCTTTTTCTTCTGGCCGTTACCCCTTCTACATGGACGGAAACCATACATCCTTGGTTCTATGGCCCTTGCTATGCCGCTACTATTTCCGCAGGCTGTTGCAGTTGGATCTATCAGATCTCCATACGTCAGATATTGGAGAATTGGTCTCATTCTTCCTCGAGCTTTGATGGGTTTCTGTCTCGGTTTTGCCAATATGAACTTCAAGTCAACTCTCACCGATCTCTTTGGTGCTTCGTTGCAATGCGAAAATCCACATCAAGAAGTTGTTGACGAGAATGATGTGCGGCGCCATGGCGGAGGTATGGGTATTTGGCTGGGCTTGTGGACATGGTGCGCAATGGGATCTATTGGCGTAGGCTTCATGATTGGAGCCATGATCATCAATCACCTCCCTCCCGCATGGGGATTTTACACCAGTATATTCATTATTGCTTGGGTATTATTCCTCAACATCATCACACCCGAAGTCAGACGTTCTGCTTTTCGAAGGTCGGTTGCTGAAGTTAAGAACGGCGATACGGTATCTCGTCGACTGGCTCGTGGAGAAGTTAAAATGCATATGGTGCAGAGTGGTCCCAAATGGTGGGGTGAGGAAATGCATTATGGATATATGCTTTCGCTCCGTATGCTTACACAACCTGGCTTCATGGTGATGGCTGTGTATGTTGCCTGGATGTATGCCCAGATTGTTTTGATTATTGTGGTAAGTCGTACCTATATGATGATAGCCAGATTCTGCTAACAGTACACAGCTTCTAGGTTCCTTGACTTCCAAGTACTATAAGTTCACTTCGCCTTTTGTCGGATTGAGCGTCATGTCCGTACCTCTCGGAGCCATGGTAGCCATCCCGTTTCAGCACGCATCACTCTTCAGTCGGTCTCACAACAAAGGACCAGACGAGGATGATACGGTTAAGAAGAAGATGAACTGGTCTTCTCACATGCTTCGACGAGCAATATTCGTCCTGGTGCTCCCATTCGCTGGATTAGGATACACCCTCTCTTCCACCGGCCCACCATTTCATTTCCTAGTGCCTATCTTGTTTGCAGCGCTCATCGGTTTCCTCTCTAATCTCGCGCTAGCAGAATGCCATGGAATTTTGATGGAAACCTTCGACACCTCAGATCTCCAACCCGGTATGGCTGGTAGAGCTCGTGGTTCTGCGGGCGACAAAGCCAAGGGGAAGAGAACCAATTACTCTTCCTTTCCACGAGTACAGTCTGCGTTCGCCATCACCCAAGCTCTCGGATACTGCTTTGCAGCCATTGCTATAGGTGTAGGTGGATCTGCTGAACGTCAATTGGGCCAACAATCCGCTACAGGAGTCATGGCTGGTATCCTCCTTATCCTCTCGATTCTCCTTCTCGGTGTCCTTGTTCGCTTCAAAGATGTACAAATCATCCCCGATTCTAAAAAGAGCGAGCTTTCGCAATGGAAGAACGCTCGTCGAACATCGGCTTTCATGCGTGCCCAGGGTGTGGATGCTGAAGAACCATGGCGTCCGATCATCATTGGAAATCCTACCCATCACACCAGACGCATGTGTGTCTTAGAGATGGGAAGTATGACAAGATGGAGTGAGATCCGGAAAAAGAACCGGCTCGTGGACGCCAACAGCATGGAGGCCAAGCACCCGAATATGGTGATGGTGGAGGAGGTGGAGGAGTTCTTTGGAAAGAAGAAAATGGGTGGTGACCCAGGGGCTCGGATTCCAAGCTATCAGCAGCAAGTCGGTCCGGGCTATGTTGGAGAAGATCAATTGAGGTTTAATGGTCAAGATCTGGGTGATCGACGACAGGAGAGGCCTTCTAGGAACTCGAGAATGGAGTTATCTAGTCAGGCGGGAAACGAGGGGCCGAGGAGGCGGACGGCCCGGGGCACAGGGGAAAGAGGAGACAGAGAGTAACTTTCTCCATGGACAACGCAGGCCCTCAGACCCTGAAGAATGATTCGAGTAAAAGACGAGGGGTTGCTCTTGTTGTTGAAAGATTTGTGCGGTCTTTAGATGGGTTTTGGAAGGCAGTTGGTGCGAGGAATGGGTTGCAGGAGGTGGAAGAGGTTGGTGGTGGGTGGGAAGATTGGTATTGGAGAAGGAGTGTTGGGAATGGTTGATGGTTATGTGGTTTGAACAGAGAGGTTGCGTGGAGGGTGGAGTGTAAGGTATCCTAGAAATTGAATATCCGTATTGTTTATGCTTCCTATTTAGATCATGACTTGTGAACTTATGTTGTGATTCTGCCATTGGCTCGAGGACTCTCCAGAGATCGGATGGGTTCTCTTTCTTATAATACAGGCCTTTCCTTGGGCTAACGATACACCAAGCAGTCGTAATGTTGATATACATCCATACTTGCCAAATTTTTCTAGAGCCTGCAGAATACTTCAGATCCAGGATATATGGACAATTCTCCCAAACGCTAGCGAAGTCTCTCTCTTCTCTAGCCTTCTTCCTCTGTTATAGCTTCCCAGCTCATGAACATTATAGACAGCCGTATTCTTCTAGAATAATCGTCTTGGTTGTCTAGGTTGGGCCGGACCGCAGAACAGCCCAACTCTCCCCGAGTTCGCATTTGAACCAGGCACATTTCTGCGAACTAAATCCAAAGGTTCCACATCTCGGTACTCCTTGACGCCAGTTTTCACAACGCTTCCCAGGTATCGACAACACCACCAACTAAAATTTCCCTCGCCCAATAATTCCCACCTCAAGTAGCATTCTTCTTCCCCGACCCCATCCTCCTCTCCTCCCACTCCCCCCTCAACTTCCTCAACCCCTGCAAAACCCTAGGCACCGCACTCTCCAACCTCCTCCTCTGCCTCTGCGCGACACGAAACTCTATACTCCTCTCCTCGGCCGCCATCCCGGCACTCCTGCCATCCGTCTCCCAATCCCTTAAACCGGGAGCGAATATGGAGGGCGGGATGACGGCCTCGAGGGAGGAGGCGATGTAGGAATTGGGTGGTTTGATGGGGATGAAGGGGCCGTAGAGCGGGTTTGTGGTGGGTGATGTTATGTATTTTATGTGGTTGAAGTTCGTGGGTGAGATGTGGAGTTGGAATGATTTTTCGACTGGGGGGGGATGGGGGGGGAGGGTGGCGG